>VZQC01003837.1:449117-505418 GCA_009823505.1 Rhizomys pruinosus
CTGTGTCCCAGTATATGGTCTATTTTGGAGAATGTTCTGTGAGGTGCTGAGTAGAAAGTGTATTCTCTGGTGTTTGGGTGAAATATTCGATAGATGTCTGTGAGGTCCATTTGGTGTATTGTATCATTTAGTTCAGATGTCTATCTGTTTATCCTTTGTCCTGTTGATCTGTCTAAAGGAATTAATGGGGTATTGAAGTCCCCTAGTATTAGTGTGCTGGGGTTAATCTGTGCCTTGAGACCCTGAAGAATTGTCTTTATAAAATTTGGTGCACTGGATTTTGGTGCATATATATTCATGATTGTGAGATCTTCATTGTCAATTGTTCCTTTAATAAAGGTGTAATGGCCCTCTTTGTCTCTTTTGATTTCTTTTGCTTCGAAGTCTATTTTGTCTGATAGTAGAATAGCAATACCTGCTCTCTTTTTGGTACCATTTGCTTGAAATACTTTCTTCCATCCCTTCACCTTGAGTTGGTGCCTATCCTTGAAATTGAGATGGATTTCTTGTAGACAGCATATAGATGGGTTTTGTTTCCTAATCCATTCTCCCAGTCTATGCCTTTTGATTGGGGAGTTTAGCCCATTAATATTTAAGGTTATAATTGCTTCCTTTCACTTTATTATCCATTTGGACTTCTAACCTCTGATTTTACTCCCATGAATATGTTTATATTAGTTTCTTTTCCTAGGTGTTTGAGGATTGTTGCTCCTCTCTTCTGCCCTTTGAACCGCTTCAAGCATTTTATGAAGAGTTGGTTTTCTGGACATGTATTACATCATCTTGTTTATGTCATGGAAGTTTTTCTCTCTCCTTCAATTATAGTTGACATTTTTGCTGGGTAAAGTATTCTGGGTTGGCATCCATAGTCCTTTAACACTGGGAATGCTTTGCTCCATGTTCTTCTTGCTTTCATGGTTTGTGCTAAGAAGTCAGTTGTAATTCTGATGGGTTTTCCTTTGTATGTGACTTGTTTTTGTTTTGTAGCCTTCAGAATTTTGTCTTTGTTTTGGGTATCTAGCATTTTAAATATGATATGGCGTGGGGAGTTTCTTTTCTGATCCCATCTATTTGGATTCCTATGTGCTTCTTGTATTTGTATGGGTTTGTCTATTTTTAGTTTGGGGACATTTTCATCTATTATTCTGTTGAAGATCTGATCAATACTATTCTCTTGAGATTCTTCTCCTTCCTCTATTCCTATGATGTGGAGGTTTGATCTTTTCATAGTGTCCCATATTTCCTGGTTGTTCTACTTTTGTGTATTTTTAAATTTTTCATATTCTTTATTTGAGCTTTTTAGTTGCTCTGTGTTATCTTCCCGATCTGATATTCTTTGTTCTGCTTCCTCCATTCTACTTCTGAGGCTTTTTCCTTTCTTTTCTTCTTGATTGGATGAGTGTTCTAATTCCTTTTTCATTTCATCTTGTGTTTTCTTTAGTATTTCCATTTACTTTTTGAGCTTCTCAATCTTTTTGGTGCTCCTTCCTTCATTGGTTGGCTTCTTTTTTCAGTGTTTCTACTTCCTTTTTGAGTTTGTTTTTTATTCCCTTTAGTTCTTTCTTTCTGGAGTTTGTCAATCCCTTCCTTTAGTTCTTTCTGAAGTTTGTCATTGTATCCCTCTAGGTTCTTTTTGAGTTTTTCATTCTCTCTTTAGTTCTCTGAATTCTTCTTTATTTTCTTTAATTTCTCTGCATAGGTCTGCAATTATTCCTCTAAGATCTGTTCCTTGGTTCACCTCCAGGGGGATCCCATTGTAGCTATCTCCTACAGGTTTGGTAGAGCCTGGTGTGGGATTATCCTGCACCTTTCCCATGTTGTCCCTTCATCATGTCCCTGGCATATGGGTTTCCCTTTTGTTATTCAAATCACAAATGTCTTTTCACTATGTTAGCAGATGTTTTTGCTTGCCTCCTTCTGATGCTTTTTTTTTTTCCTCCTCCTTGTTTATGGAGTATTGACTTGTCTGGGTTTCAGGCTTTAAATTTTGTTTACATATTGGATATTAGAAGCGTAAGTCATTCTTCTTTTCCTGTTCTGAAGGTTCTCAAAAAAAAAAGTCCACTTGGATATTCTCTCACCAATTCCAGTTTGGGGGGGGGAGAAGAACATGCCTGACTTAGCCCATGCTGGTACCTGTCTGGAGCAACTTCTGTGCCTCAGGATCCGGCCTGCACAAAGCCACAAAGGTGTCAAACCCAACCTGCTGCAAAGGCGAAGGGCAGCTCCCCCCAGACAGCCACCCCCTACAAAGGGGTTCAGAGTTGGGACCCTTTTCCTGCAGCCCAGGAGATAATCTACCCTAGAATCTACCTGCCTGGAGCAACTTCCGGGTTCCTGTGCCTTGGGAGCTGGCCCACACAAAGCCACCTGGTGCACACCTTTAATCCTAGCACTCTGGAGGCAGAGGCAGGCGGAGGCAGAGGCAGGCAGAGGCAGGCTGAGTCAGGCAGAGTCAGGCAGAGTCAGGCAGAGGCAGGTGGATCTCTATGAGCTCAAGGCCAGCCTCGACTACACAGTGAGCTCCAGGTCAGCTGGGACTAAAAGGAGACCCTGTCTCAAAAAGACCAAAAAAAAAAAAATATCAAGACCGGAAGATAAAGTGGAAGAATTAAACTGCTCACACAAAGATCATGAAAATTTGTTTAAAAAACACGAATGGAATAACCAGGAAACATGGAACACCATGAAAAGACCAAACCTTCAGTTCATAGGTGTAGAGGAAGAAGAATCTCAGGGTAATGGTATTGACCAGATCTTCAAAAGGATTGTAGAAGAACATTTCCCCAAATTAAGGAAATACATACCCATACAAATACAAGAAGCACATAGAACACTAAATAGACAGGACCAGAAGAGAAATTCTCCACACCATATCACAGTAAAAGCAGTAGATGTTCAAAACAAAGAATCCTAAAAGCTAGAACAGAAAAACAACAACTCACATATAAAGGAAACTCCTCAGAATTACAGCTGACTTTTCAATGCAAACTCTGACAGCCAGAAGAGCTTGGACCAAAGTAGTCCTAGTTCTAAATGACTATAGATGCCAATCCAGAATACTTTACCCTGCAAAATGTCCATTATAGGTGAAGGAGATATGAAAATCTTTCATGACATAAATAGGCTGAAAGAATTCAACTCCAGAAAAATAGCACTTCAGAGAATACTTGAAGCATTACAAAGAGTGGAAAAAAGAAACAACTATACCCAAGCAGCAATAGAAAGTAGTTAATGAAGTTATAATGGTAAAAATGCAAACCTAGACCAAGATTGCAAACAGAAACTAAAATGATGGGAACCACTATACTGTTCTCAATAATAACTTTAAATATCAATGGATTGAACTCCCCAACCAAGAGGCATAGACTATTAAAATAGGTTAAGAAACAAAACCCATCTTTTCATTGTCTGCAAATAATCCATCTCACCTTCAAGGACAGGCACTATTTTAAGGTGAAAGGGTGGAAAGAATATTCCAAGCAAATGGCACTAAGAAGCAAGTAGGAGTTGTTATTTTAATATCAGACAAAGAATCTTCAAACAAAAATTAATCAGAAGAGATCAAGAGGATCACTTCATTCTTACCAAAGGAACAATTAACCAAGAAGATATCACAATCATGAATACATATGTACCAAACTCCAGTGCACCAAACTTCATAAATACAATTCTACAGGATTTTAAGGCACAGATTAATTCCAACACATTAGTAGTTGGGGACTTCAATACACCACTGTGTCCATTAGATGGGTCAACTGGACAAAGACTAAACAGAGAGACATGTGAACTAAACAATATGATACACCAAATGGATCTAACAGACATCTGAATATTCTATCCAAGCACCAAAGAATATACTTTCTATTCAGCACCCCATGGACTTTTCTCCAAAATCAACCACATACTGGGGCACAGAACAAACATCAACAAATTAAAAAAACAGTGAAATAATTCCATGCATTCTATCAGACCACGATGTAACTACATCGTGGCCCTAGTAACTACATGAACTCATGGAAATTAACACAGTCTTGGATAATGAATGGGTCAAAGGAGAAATTAGGAAAGAAATAAAAGTATTCCTGGAATTAAACAAAAAGGAAAATGCAACACAACAAAATCTCTTGGACACTTTAATACCAGTCCTAAGAAGGAAATTTATAGCTCTAAGTGTCTGCATTAAAAAAAAAAATAGAAAGAGCACAAACAAATGACTTAACATTGCAACTCAAGATGCTTGAAAAATCACAAATGAATCCGAAACCCAAAAGAAAACAAGAAATAACAAAAATCAGAACAGAGAAAAATAAAATGGAAACAAAGGAAACAATACAAAGAATCAATAAGACCAAGAGCTGGTTCTTTGAAAGGATAAACAGTATAGACTTATCCCAGATAGCCAAAAGAAAGAAAGAATTACCCCAAAGCAACAAAATTAGAGATGAAAGGAGAAACATCACAAGTGATAAAAAGATCCAGAACATTGGGCTGTGGGGATAGTGCAGCTGTTAAAGGCTGATGCTAAGAACTGAAAAAAAAAAAAAAAAAAAAAAAAAAAGATCCAGAACATTATACCAGGATACTTTAAAAACCTACACTCCGGGGCTGGAGAGATGGCCTAGTGGTTAAGAGCGCCGACCGCTCTTACAGAGGACCCGGGTTCGATCCCCAGCACCCACATGGCGGCCAAGAACCGTCTGAAACTCCAATTCCAGGAGAACTCCAGTTCCTGGGGAATCCGACACCCTCTTCTGACCTCCGTGGCATTGCACGACACAGGTGCACAAACTTGCATGCAGACAGTACATTAATACACATACAGAAATAAATAAAATTAAAAAAAAAACCTACACTCCATTAAAATTGAAAACTTAAGAGAAATGGATGAATATCTGAAATCATGGGAATAACCAAACCTTAACTAAGAGATCAACAGCTTAAACAGTCCCATAACATATAAGGAGTTTGAAATAGTAATACAAAATCTCCCAACTAATACACAACCTCCCAACTGAAAAAAGCCCAGGCCCAGATGGATTTACAAGAGAATTCTACCAGACATTTAAAGAGGGTCTACAACCAATATTACTCAAGTTATTCAAAAGGATAGAAATGTCAGTGCAATAGTGACACTTCTATCTTGGGGAAAATCAATAGTTAACTAATTAGACCTTAAGCCCTTCCTTCAGTGGACGGAAACTCATGTGTGGTATTGTTAACATATCCAGATGCACACAGCTGGAGAAGTCATAGATCTTAGACAACTCCACAAGGTAGACATATCCCTAGGCTAAGATAAAATTTTACTATCTACAAAATAAGTAACCTTATATTTATAGACAACTATCTCAGACACCACTCAGAAAAGAAGCTTATTTTGCTCCAGATGAGAACAGTACAGAGTCCCACGGCTGGACACACAGACATGGTCTGTGAATGGCTCATGTCTAGGTGACACATCTACAATGCAACCTCTACACACAAGTTACAAGCATCACAGAACAAGGGCCCAAGAAGGCATTACCTACTTATCTCTCATTAAGGAACCTCCACCATGCAACAGGATACCAGAAACCCAAAAGGGCCCAAATGACCAAACCATGAAGATTAGGAATCTACAGAGTGTGGTTCCTTGGACAGGCTGCCTATATCCATCTTCACCCATTCAGGGCTCAGTGGACATTGTGGAAGAGGGGGCAGAAAGATTGTAAGAGCCAGGGAGGTGATGCAAGACCAAATGGAAATGAATCCTACAAGCTCCTGGGACCTGGTTTATATGAACCTGCAGCATTGGTATCAGCATGCACAAGACCAATGCAAGCTCAGCCGGACAAAAAAAACACAAAAACAAAAACAAAAAAAAAAACAGCACAGAACTGCAGAAATGGGTAGCAGAGCCCAACATTGGGAGGAAATATTGGCAACAGATGCTGATCATGTGAGGAAGACCTGGCCTTCTTTAGAAAAGAGACTCTGGATAGACTAACTAGAGCTCAGGGGAGGATGAGACGGCACTGAGGAATGAGCAGTTTTAGCACAATGGGCCCTAGCACAAATGACAGAAGGTGTGAACTCCGGAGGGCGGGGGGGGGCTGAAGGAAGGTGCCAAGGGAGAACCAGGTATAATGGCAAATTAATGGTGACTGAAAAATTATGTAGGAAACACATAAAATTTTCAATAAAACAAGAGAAGAACAAAGGTTCCTAGAGGGATAGGAACTAACTTTTTCATTGAGAAGTCACTCACTGTTTGAAGTCTTTGTCTATGCTTAGTCACTGTTGTGGGCAGAAGTCCTTTGTTTCTTGGGATGCCAATCCAAATTCAGCTGTACACAATGCACGACTATTCTGGTTTATTTCTATTATTCTGATAAAAAGGAAAGGGTTTATTTGGCTTATAGGTCAAGGTTCATCATGAAGGGATACCAAGGCAGGAACTCAGGGCAGGAACCTCTAGCACAGACCATGGAGGGATGCTGCTTACTGGCTTGCTCTCGTGTCCTATTCTCAGCCTGCTTTGTTATCCATTACAGTGATACCTGCCCAGGGGTGGCACTATCTACAATGAGCTGGGCATCCTACATCACTCAACAATCAAGAAAATGCTCCACAAATATGGCCACAGGGCAAGCCAATGGAAGAAATTCCTCAACTGAAAATCTGTCTGACCAGGTATGTCAAGTCAACAGCTAAAGATGTCCAGCACAATTGACCTCTTGTCAGCTTGACAAACAAACACATCACTGTTAAACCATAGCCTTTCCAGTTCTTATCCCCAAGATATCATGTTAGCATTAATATAACAACATAAAACAGTACAACTTAAAAGTCCCGTACTCTTTAAAAAAATTCAAACACTTTAAAGGTTCAAAGTCTCTCTTAAATGTCTCTTAACTATGGGGTCCTGTAAAGTTCAAAACAAATTAAAAACTGTCTTATATCAAAAGGGAAGAATCGGGCACACTTAAAGCAAAACCCAAGTTCAGCAAAGTAGCTCAAGGCTGGAGATATGGGAATCACTCATGACCCTCTGGGCTCCAAAGGGCTTGGGCAGCCTCACTTCTCACAGTTTGTCTCAAAGGCTCAGGCTAGCTCCACTCCAAACCTGCAGCTGCCCTTGGTCCTGATATTCCAATATGCTGGGGGCTCCATTGTAACTGACGCTGAACCTTCACCAAAGGCCTCTTCTGGTCTCACACAATGCCAAGCCTCAGGCCCTCTCTGCATGACTTCTTCAAAACCAGTACCATATAGGAAACTCTTACACATTACCAAGTCCTGCTTCCAGCCTTGGGTACCCTCTGGCCCATGGCTTCTATGTGCTGATCCTGGGAAATACTTCCCATAAGATTTCACTTTGATGATCCTGGTTTCTTGTTAATCACAGCTGATTTTTTTAGTCCCAACTGATCAGCATTAACTGTTCCAGTAAAGCAAAAGTTTGACTTAAGTGGTTGTGATTGCTTCTTAATCACAGATGATTCTTCAGCCACAGATGAGGAGACACGACAGATTCTCCATTCAAAATATCAAACAGTCCTGATAGTCTTTGTTTCCCCTGAAACTTTAGAAGCCAGGCCTCCATCTACATCTCTTTCAGCATTATTTTCTAAGTTCCTACAGAACAGCTCACTAAGCTCTAAATACTCAATGGCTCATCCAGTCAATCCTCCACAGAGCAACTGGATCAGGTCTGTCAGAGAGTGATAACCCATGACCCTATTCTAGTTTCCTTTCTTCTTCTTCTTCTTCTTTTTTTTTTTTTTTTTTTTTTTTTTTTTGAGACAGGGTCTCCCTGTAGCCCCAGCTGTCCTGGAACTCACTCTGTAGACCAGGCCAGCCTTGAACTCACAAAGATCCGAAGGTGTGCGCGACCATGCCTGGCTCTAGTTTTCTTTCAATTGCTCTGATAAAACACTGACCAAAAACAACTTGACATTCTTTACTACGTACTCAATGCCTGTGTCTACCTCTGATACAGAGCAAGGTATGTTTTTTGAAAACCCAAATGATATAAATATATATGAATATATATGAATAAACTTTGATCCAAAGCGTATGGCATGTATGTGTGAAGTTGGTGGTTAATTTGGTACCGCGCAAAATACCATGTTCTGATTTCAGGACTGTAACGTTGACTGAGTTTGCTTCTAGCCTCTCATAGTGTTCCTAGGCTCACCTCTCTCTCTCTCTCTTCTCGCTCTCCCTCTCTCTTTTCTTTTCTCTCTCTATTTTCATTAGCATCCATCCTCTGACCATTCATTTTCTGACTGATATCTTCATTGTTCTACATGGCTCTGTTTTTTTCTCTATCATTTGGTCTTTGGCCTTCCACCAGCTCTTTTCTTGTTCCATTTTCTTTGAATAATTTTCAAAAGAAGGTGGCTAGTGCAACTGCTTTTTATGTTTCTACAACTCTTTTAATCAATGAGTTGGTGAATTCTTTTCTGGTAAGGGTCATATGACTTCTGTTGTACCACAAAACAGCTGGAGGTGATACGTACGTAATAGGACATCCCTGTGTACCAATACAATTTTATTTTACCAAAGCAGTATGGTGGCCAATTTGGCCCGTGGGCAACAATTTGCTATCCTGCTTTAATCGATAGTTCCCCTTTCTCCTGTTTCTCCTATGCAGTTAAGTACTGAAGAAATTACATGTTTGGATTGTAGCGTTTCCTTCAGTCTGGGATCTAGCTGGCTGCGTGCTTCTCTAGTCTCTGCGTTTATAGTATATCTAAAGGCTTAATAAGACTTAGGTTTTATTTTATTGACAAGACCAATTGAACGGCAGTGTAGAAATTTTCTTTCATGATATTAGCAGCTATTAATGACTGTTCTCAGATCCATTATTTCATTAAAGCTGTGAAAAAAATGGCCTTGTATAGCGATAACATTCTTTATTCATTTGGTAGCTGGAATATTTTCATAAAGAGAACTTTTTCTCACCACATATTTTCTTATCTAAATACATATTTTGAATAGGAACGGGTTGGTTGTTTTCTTCCACTCACCAGTTTTTGAGATAGTGAGTTATATCTAGCATGCTAAAAAATTGACCAGAAAGGGAATTGTTTTCCTAAGTATACCTGGTTCTTGGACTTAATTACATTTTAAATGTTTCAGTTTATTGAATTGCCCAATTTTATGGCCCATGGAAACCTCTTCAAGGTGGACCCTTCATTCTTTGGAGGAAGCAGCACCTCAGTGGGTTTTAGCATCATCTTTACTTTCAGATGTGAGGAAACATTTAGCTCATTTTTGCACTTCTCGTTCTAGACTGGAAGGAGACACTGGTTCTTTTTAGTGTGGCGTTATTTATAGACCACAATGTGGACTGTAAGAGTGACTGTTACTTCATGGTTGACCTCTATTTTTAGGGCTTGTATTTATAAGGAAAAAAGCTAGAAAACATTGTTTTAAAATTAAAATATGTTTATATTGATATTTGCATTTAAACACAGGACCCATAGAGGTTCATTCACTCATCCTGTTATTCACACATATTTGGGTGATTTCCTATCTCTTCTTGGGCAATTATATCTGCAGGTAACTAATACAGCTGTCTTGTATTTTTGCCAGTGTGTCAACTAGACAGATTCCTAACTCCCAGATTTTCAACTGAAAGTATAAAAGCGATCTGAATTTTTCTAGTGACTGACACATTACCCCCCCCCCCTTTTTAAACCATTTGGTGTTTCCATCAACAATTTGTAATACTATTGCACAACAACTTCTTAAAAGTATGTTGTTAAACCTTTGGAATCATATCATTTGATTAAAGAATGTTATATGTGTAGTTTTATTTTCATGTGTCTGAATGGGGATGAACATCTTTTCATATGTTTAAGGAGTATTTATCTCCTCATAAATGGATCCTGGTGTTTTTTTTTCTATGATATTTTTCTTCTATATTTTTAGAAAGTTTTCATAAATTAAGAGTAGTACTTTGCTATATAAATTGTAAAATTTCTTTGTTATTTAGCTCTTGGAATTTCTTATGGTTAATTTGGTCCTGCAGTTATTTTTTCATTTTAATGAGGTCCAATACATCAATTTCTTCTCTTATCAGATTTGAATGTCTTATTCAAACAGTTTCCCTTGCTTCTAGCTTATGGAAGGATTCACTCCTGTTATTTTCTAGCACGTATACTATTTCACTTAATGCTTTTTTGCATTATTACTGATTGAATTCAGGACTTCATACATATGAGACAGTAGTCCTTCCACTGAGATACAGACCCAGCTCCTCATGTATTTTTCAAATACAATTTTTGGTACAATATGAGTAGATCCAATCTTAATTATACTATTACCCAGCTATCTTAATGGGATTCACTAGGTTATCTCCCCCCTATTGATCTGAGATACTACCTTATTCTACATTTAATTTCCATATTTCTAGCTTTTACATTTTAAATTGATATATATTTGTATGTCATTATTATAATGTTTAATTAAAAATATCTTATAACTGACTTTAATATCTGAAAGGGCAGCTACTACTTTCTCAACTAACTTTACTCTTTTTTTCTTCATTTTTCTTTCTTGTTTGTTCTTCCAAATATATAATTTATAAAGCTTCTAAAACAGTTTGGTAGTAGTTTTTTTTATAAATCTGTTTGAGGATGATCTCTGTAATACTGATTTTTTTTTTTTTTTTGGTCTTTTCGAGACAGGGTCTCCCTGTAGCCCAGCTGTCCTGGAACTCACTCTGTAGACCAGGCTGGTCTTGAACTCATAAAGGTCTGCCTGCCTCTGCCTCCCAAGTGCTAGGATTAAAGGCGTGCGCCACCACGCCTGGCTGTAATACTGATTTTAAGAACATGGTATGTCTTGTTTGTAGAGAAGTATTTTGATTGATGGGGGACGGGGAAATAGTTAAATCCGTGGAATTAGCTCTGTCTCTCTTTTGGGTGGTACAGAATCCAGACATACACATCCTGTCATAAGTCTTTATGGACTGATTTGCAAAACTGCTGTGAGGTAAATTTTATTTTCATTGGTCATGTTGACTCAGGGCCTCCATGTCCTGTTGTTTTAGACAAAATTATTGGAATTGGGCTGCAGGCCCCAGATGCATTGTAGTATCTCCAGTTAGCTAGTCATGCTCTGCATGCAGCAGGTGTAGACCCATCAATCATGAGAAATATTTGGACATTGGGTGACTTCTGGAGAGCACTGGTTGGTAGAACTTCACTTTCAGCTGAAATCACATTCAAGAAAACAAACCCCAGAAAGGGGGAGCTTGCAAAACCTGTCTCAAAATGACAGGCATCAGTCAATGTTTCCAAATGTTATGTAATCCTCTACAACTGTCAGTGGTACGGGAAAAGAAATAAAGCAGAGACTCTATTTGTTGCAGATCAGAATGCCTAAAGCTCTGTGCGCCTCTCCTTGGCTCCCTGTGGTGAGATTGGAACTTTAAATGGAAACTTAAAGCCAAACAATCTCCACGTTTATCGATTTTCCTCAATGAGTTCCTTAACTTACTCAGGTGTGTTTTTGTTTTCCAACATAAAACAGAGTCTAATTTCAAGTGCTCACTGTTATTTGAAGTGCTGAAATGAACACAGAGGTTAGTTGGAAATTAATTCAATAAGCTTATACTACAAGAGAAAAACAATAGGCCCTATTAGATTATATTTTTTATTTCATGCCACAAAGCTTAAGGGGTAGCTTTCAGAAGAACGTAAAATAAAATTGACTCAGTGTAATAAATAAATACCCAGGCTAGGGAACATTTAAATCACAACATAATATCTAGATTCTTGGGTTAGAGGTTGAGAATGTGTGTGTGGGAGGGGTGTTAAAAATCCAGAAATAGACTAGAGAATCTTAGGTGTTTACTACTGATGAGCTGACTATCTGTTGCTAAGATTCCTGGTGACCAAGTTAAAAAGAGAAGCATAGTAACCCATTTTGTTTTCTCATGCATTGGAGAAAAGAATACATGTATCAGTTGTGCAAAGCATCCAGATCTCAAAGCCATTGGCCTCTTTAGTAATTAGGGAAGGTTTTCTGACTAAGCCGTTGGTACATAAACATGAAGCTCAGCTGCAGCTGCTCCCAAATCACAGTGCTTGCCTTGATTTATGGGATGGAATGCCAATGGAAAAGTGGGCGCTGTAGTGCCTGTCACAATGGGAAAGAAAACAAGCGTGATCTCTTAACAGTGTCATACTGAGCCTCCCACTAATAAACAGAAAAAGGTCTAAATAGTAGCTGTCACTAACGCAGTTTACCAACCTTTGCGTGGTGCAAACCAGGTGCAGAGCTGCATTCATATAGGAGGGGTCTGCTTCTGCAGGTGACAGGTTCCCAATTATCCTGGGAACTGACTTCTCTGGATCTACGTTGCACTTTTCCCAAAAGTCTGGTATTTGCTTTCTTACATCCTTTGCATTGTGTAGAACTCTATACTTTTTCTCAGAGGAGTGAAAACAAAGAGGAAGACTGAGGAGATCTAAGTCAGGATGAATAAGGACATCTTGTTTTTTATTCAACTCTCCAGCATCCTTCATTACTTGAGTGAGCTATAATTACATACCTGTGTTGCTGTTCTTACTTTGAATGGGTAGAAGCAGGGCTGCTTCTGGAATGAGATGGAATTGTATTCGTATCTCATAGCTGCCACCTGTTTTTTGTTTGTTTGTTTTGTTTTGTTTTGTTTTGTTTTTTTGAGCAAGTTACACTATGCCTCAGATCTTCATGTCTTTTCTCTCAAATGGGGACAGTGCTACATACTACTACTCAGGCTTGTTGTAGGATTTAAATGAAACAAAACCTGCAACTCATATTTTTCAGGGCTTGACTTTAGATAAAAGTTCCTATTCTAGCATTTGCAGGATCAGGTGCTAGGAGTAGGCCTTATTAAGGTTAGGAGTATTCAATGGACAGCCAGAAAGGAAGGGAGAGCTCTAGGGAAGCCACAGATCACTCAGAGTGGCTTAGGTTTATATTGCTGACTCTTCATGCCAAGCCCCATACAACCCCAAGAAAAAGCTCAATCTCTGCCTATCCCTGCAAACGAAGGAACTGAGAGATTTGAGGAAGTGGGAGGGTCTCTTCAAAAAGGTGGTAAGGCTTACTTACTTCCTACATAGATGTCTTCTAAGACTGGACTACAATTGGATAAGCACTGTGATCTTAGTGCAGAAACTGGCAGCTCAGTCTAGGCCTTACAGCTCAGGCTAAGGTCCTAGAAATGTCAGGCCTCCCACAGGCAAGTAGTTAGTCTTTAAGACTCAGACATATTAACCAAACTCCTCAAAGACTAACATGGGCACCAAATGACAAATTACTTTGTGTTATGACAAATATTCCTTCCATCTAAATCCTCTCTTTCCAAATATCAAAGAATTCTATGAAAAATTGAGGATTGTGATTATTCTCTCACCATTTACTAAATATCCACTGTGCTCTGAATACAAAAATTTCCTTTTATACGTGTATATGTGTTGTATGTGTGCACATGTTCATTTGTGTGGGCATATGTGTAGGTGTGGAGGCCAGAGGCTAACATCAGTGTCTTCCTTAGTTATTTCTATTTTATTTTCTGAGACAAAATGAACCTGAAGCTCACTGATTCAGGTAGGCTAGGTGACTAACAAGATCAGCTGGTTATAGGCACCCAGCTTTTAAACACAAGTGCTGGGATTTTCATTCTTATATGGCAAGCACGGTACCAACTGAACTACCTCCCCAGCTCTCCCCCTAAAATATTAATCTCAGATTTTTGAGTTTCCCTTAAAGCTGGTCCTGAGACCCCCCTAACTTGCCTGCATTTATTCTACTTTGGAATGATTATGATGATCCAAGTGTGTATTTTGATATTGTAGTAGGCAGCTGAGTCTTTGTGGAGAGCAGGTGTGGCGACAGTCCTAAGAAGGCACCTGAGACTTTAGCAAAGTTTTATGACTAACACCTGAGTCTTATGATTAACACCTGATTCCCTCCTACCTCAAAGTAAAGCCACGCTCACTGTTTGAGCTGTGCAGGTGCACCCTGTATACAAGATCAGGCCAGATGATACCAATAGACTAAGGCCACGCAACCTGGGCTGGGAAGGTGGATAAATAGAGGGACTTTCTAGATAGAGGGACTCTCTCTCATTTCTAGTCTGAGAGAGAAGCTGGCTTGCCTGAGGAAGGAGAAGGCTTAGAGGAGAAGCTTGGAGAAGGAGAAAAGATGTGCTGAAGAAAACCGTGTCTGACAAGACTGCCTGCCTGAATAATAAACGTGTTTGAGAAGAACGAGCGAGAGGGTGTTTGTGCTGCGTGCTTATACAAGTGTTGCCTACAAGTGTATCAGAGTGTCCCCCTACAGAAGTGGTTTCATACAAGTGGTGGCTCCGTCCGGGGAGGACATTTGAGAAGAAACACTCAAACATTTGAGACTTTGAGAAACATGCAGAAACTTGAGACAACATGCGATGAGCAGCTGCAGAAGACTTCCAAGAAAAGCTAGCAGGAGACTTCAACTAAAAGCAGCCTACTGGACTTCCCACAGACTTTGGAAAACTCGAAAAATTTTATATTTAAGGGGCCTCGGTGCCTATGCGGACTTGGCGTGAATCCAAAACCCGCCGAGTTGCCTGGCGCAGATTGGACAGACCTCAGAGAGAGAAAGCCAGACCGTTCGCCTAAAACTTGGTGAAGGAAGCGCGGGGCGTGCAAGAGATGCGAAGGAAGAGGGGCGCATGGTGATTCGGCGGCAGAGCTAGCTAAGTGAGAGCCCAAAGAGTGAGACAGGGCAGTAGATGCGAGGAAGGCGATGACATGTGCGTCGGCGGCCTGCAGGCCTGCAGCGAGGAGGCGGAGCAGCCCGTTCCGAAGCTGGTGGTTTGGACTTTCTCCATGACAGTAGCTGAAGCTGGGAACTGGGGCACCGCTGTGCGCTGGACAGCCAGCGAGGGACGACGTTCTCCTGCGAGACTGACTTGGGACAATTTTGAGGGTACCGGAGTGCCGGTGCGTCTTGGGGAAGAAACAGTTAAAGCCCGGAAAAGGAAGAAAGGGCGAAAGACAGTTAAAGCCCGGAAAAGGTGGGAAAGTAAGAGTCGTTGTAAATAAGGGTTAACAGTTTTCAATTGAACATTAAAAGGAACCAGTAAGATTGCGGAAATAGTGGGACATTTAACATGCCCGTACAATTTGTCAAGTTACAGTCAATAACGCTGTCACAATCGTCGTGAACAGTCCGTCAAACTCCAGAAGCCGGGGAACGTCTTTAAGCCGCAAAATTGGGGGAACATATATAAGCGCAAAGCCTGAAAAGGGGAACAGCTTTAGCCAAAGGGTTATAAACGCTCGGAAAAGGGGCATGGGGGAAACAGTTAAAGTCCAGAAAGGAGGAATATTAAGAGCCCGAAAAGGGGACATTAAAGCCCGGAAAAGGGGGAACAGTTAAAGCCCAGAAAAGGAGGAATAGTTAAGCCCGGAAAAGGGGGAACATTTAAAGCCCAGTAAAGGGGGGAAGGCTCCCCGGTAAATGGGGACAATAAGGAAAGCTCCCCGGTAAATGGGGACAATAAAGAAAGCTCCCCGGAAATGGGGACAATAAGGAAAGCTCCCCGGAAAGGGGACAATAAGGAAAGCTCCCCAAAAATGGGTACAATAAGGAGCTCCCCGGAATAGGGGAACAATAAGGAAAAATAGTTAAAGCCAGAAAAGGAGGAAAAGTTTAAAGCCCAGAAAAGGAAGGAACAGTTTAAAGCCCAAGAAAGGGGAACAGTTAAAGCCCAGAAAGGGGGAACAGTTAAAGCCCAGAAAAGGGGGAACAGTTAAAGCCCAGAAAAGGGAACAGTTAAAGCCCGGAAAAGGGGAACAGTTAAAGCCCAGAAAAAGAGGGAAAGGAAACAGTTAAAGCCCAAAAAACAAAAAAAAAAAAGGGGGAGATGTGGAGATCAGGTGTGGCGACAGTCCTAAGAAGGCACCAAGACTTTAGCAAAGTTTTATGACTAACACCTGAGTCTTATGTNGACAGTCCTAAGAAGGCACCCGAGACTTTAGCAAAGTTTTATGACTAACACCTGAGTCTTATGATTAACACCTGATTCCCTCCTACCTCAAAGTAAAGCCACGCTCACCGTTTGAGCTGTGCAGGTGCACCCTGTATACAAGATCAGGCCAGATGATACCAATAGACTAAGGCCACGCAACCTGGGCTGGGAAGGTGGATAAATAGAGGGACTTTCTAGATAGAGACACTCTCTCTCCTTTCTAGTCTGAGAGAGAAGCTTGCTTGCCTGAGGAAGGAGAAGGCTTAGAGGGAGAAGCTTGGAGAAGGAGAAAAGATGTGCTTGAATAAACCGTTCTGACAAGACCTGCCTGCCTGAATAATAAACAGCTTTGAGAAGAACGAGCGAGAGGTGCTTTGTTGCTGCGGCTTCATACAAGTGTTTCCTACAAGTGTGCAAGTGTTTCATACAAGTGTTTCATACAAGTCTTGATCCTGATTACTGGTTTATTTGTTTTGACTGGTTTATATACATTACTGTCTCTTTCAGTTCCTAAGTTTGTACATGGGCCAGAATGTATAAAGGGGATCCAGTAGTCAGCCTGCTTTGAGGGGTGCAGGAGAGCCAGGTAGAGCACTGGGGAGGAAGGAGAGCTTGGGGGGTACCCTCAGGTTATACTTTTGTATAATTAGTGGCTATAGCAATGGCTGGGCCAGAAAAGTCTTCTTGGAATGTGAAGACGAAGGCTAATGAAATACCCAGTATAGCCTTTTATTCTTATAGAGTTCTACAAGGTAGACAGTACCTTCATTTTGGTGATTGAGTACCTGAAGCTTAAAGACATGAAACAACTCACTCATAGTTTTGAAGTGCTAATCAGTAGAGGCAGAATGTAAGCCGAGGCTTGAGTTAACTTTACAGCATGTTCAAGCTTCCTTCTGTGGTGCTGAACTAAACATCTCCCCTTTGTCTGCCTAGACTCCTTCTCCAAACTTCTCTGCCCCAGGAAAATGATCTATAGAAAATTCATCACAGTTCTGCCCCAATGAGCTCCTGTTGGGGTATCATGGAGGGAGAGGATGTTTCTTTGGTTCACACCCTACCAGGTTACCAGAGGATGTTTCTTTGGTTCTCTCTCTCCCAGATTACCTGGGCCATTTCTCCAGATGGAAGATCACATTGTGACTCTCACCAGGATGTGTGCTTTTGTGCTTCTCTCTCTCTCGTTTTGCTTAGGAAAGTCCTCTATATGTTTTTACTACATTTTTATTGTGCATGTGGGGTGTGTGTATGTGTGTGTGTGTGTGTGTGTGTGTGTGTGTGTGTGTGTTTGCCATGCCAGGTATTTAGCGGTCAGAGGACAACTGGTTGAGTTAGTTCTCTTTTTACCATATGGGTCCCAGGGATCAAACTCAGAGTTATCAGGTTTGGCAGCAAGTGCTTTATCCCAAGTCGTGTTGCTGACCATGCATTTGTCTGTCACAGTTGTCAAGGATTTCCTTCTCCTGACTCCTTCATTTCTAGAACAGGAAGTGATGTTATTGATCAATTTTCATTCCTTGCCTCGTTGCCACACCTTTGTATGTAGTCACTTTATAACAGTCTTCAGATCATCCTGGCTTGACTGTGCTGTACCTTGTTTGACCTTGATGGATACTGATGTCCCCCAGATGTGGATGGAAAAATGCAGATGGAGATATAACTCATTGGCAGGGCATTTCTTTTACTTGTACAAGGCCATGAGTTAAATCTTCAGCGCTGTCAAAAAGAGAAAAAGAGTCTAGTATGGGGTAGTCAGGTTAGGTACCTCTGACAGAGCAATTTCCAGGGGCCAGGCCCAGTGTCTCTTTCTCCTGGGTTATAATCAGACACATCAGTACATTAAGGCTCCTGGTGATTTTTATCTATATGTTCCATGCAGATAAATGTCTTCTTATACATACAAATTCTCTCAGATATATTAATAATTTAGCAATAATAACTTAACCTTCAGCTATGCTTTGCTTTGATGTCTAAGCCTTTTTAGTTGGGGGTGACATCTGTTCTTTCAGGTGCTTATGCATGTAGCTAATCTCTTTAGTTCCGGATGGATTTTCTCATTTTACTCTTGAGGGATCAGAGTATTTCCAGTTCCTTGGGAGACAGAGGAAAACCCCTATCCCACCACTCCATCAGGTGTTATTCATGTTGCACTGAAGTATGGACGCTCTTCTTGGTGCCAGGCAGTTCCTCCACAGAGCCAGCTCTGCTGGTAGGAGGGGAAGGAGAGGGGAGCCTAGGCTTCGTCCCTGCAACCTCAGCACCTCTCATGACCTCTAGGTGCTCAACAATTCACTGAGCTCCTTTTGAATCAAAAAAGACCTGCTCTGGGTTTGAACAAACATGTTTTTATTCAAGGCTTTAGGCCTTCACTTATGGCTTCCCCGTGGTGTCTCTTGATTGTTTCCCTTTCCTAGGAGCATGAACGATTGTTTATTAAACATAATAATAATAATAAAGTGGAGGTAGGTTCTCTTAGCTGGCATTAGTTCAGATTTCAATTTAATCTTTCCCCAGCCTCACTTCATTTCCACTCTCTATTCAGCTGCGTATTTCATAACCAGCATGTGTCTTGGTGAGTGAAGGCAAGCTTCAGAATAGCATGTCAGTAAGATGATTGTTCGTGGAACACACAGTACCTCTAGTCTATAATTAAAAAAGAGGAAAATGGCTTAAAAAGAATGACAAGAAATTTGCTTCACTGCATAGAATACAAGCTTTGAAGTAGCAAAGGTCACCTTCCTGTGTGCAGGGATTCATCCTTTGAACTTCAGGAGAGGGAGCGAAGGACCTGGCCTCCAGACAGAGTGAACAGGGCTCTTTCAGAGCATCGGAAGGCTCAGAAGGGCATGAGCTTTTACCCATTCAGAAAGAGTATGCTTAGAACAATGAAAGACCATTATCAGTGATACAAAGTGAGTTTCTTAATCTACAAAATGGAATCAATCATATCTAAATCTTGCAGCTATTGTGCATATTAAAATGTGATATATTGCAAAGTATTTATAAACTGCTATATATACACAGTAGGGGCTCAATATTTAGACATTTTTATTTAAATTTCCATTGGAAATGCCATCACCAGTGAGAGATTTGATTGCTTCAGAAAAATCTTGGGACGCAATTGTGTGAGGAGATAAAGATGGTGTTGTTCCAATATAGATATTGGTAGTCAAAGACCCAGGAATGGAAGAAAATGTCATAGACATGGTCTCTGGGGAAATGAGAAAGGAAGACATGATAGGGTTTAGGGGGTTGGAGAGTGATATACAAAGACAGCTGCCACATCGCTAAAGGCAAATGGTTGAGGCAGAGTCAGGAGCTTGAGGTATGGGATGGGTAGGTTAGGTGGAGTGGATGCAGCAGAGATGTGGGACCAAGGTCAAAGGAAACTAGAAATCTCCAGAGTGAATAGAAATCTCTAGGGAGTGTTTTGTAAGCTCTGAGCTCCAGGGCATGGAAAGAGAACCTTCCTTCCTGCAGGATAGCCTCAGGCACATCTACTTCATGCAAATTCTTTTGCATGAAGGCATTTTTTAGCAGAACTCAAGACAGTCTCTGAGCTCCATCAACAGAATGCTGTAGAAGACAACAGGAATAGGTTTGTGAGAAGTTAGGGGAAGAGAAAGTAAAGCTGCTAGCCTCCGTGAGATAGTAAGAAACCCATCTTCTTTATCCTATAAAGATGATCAATTCATTGCTGCTCAAAGTCACTTACCATAACTGGAGGTTGAGGGTGGTCAAGTCTGTATCTAAGTAAAGGAGGTCCTCCCCCTCCAATGACCCTCTGTAATTGGTGGCAATATTTTGAAATTAGACCATTTAGACAAGAATTTATACTTTAAAGCATTTTCATACTCTAATGCTCTAGTTAACCAAGAACCAAGAATCTTTATGCAACAGAGCTAAATTCAGGAAGAGGAATGCAAATTATATCATATTATGGCCAGTTGTGGGTCCTAGGCATCCAGGCTGAAGGTGGCTATCTCACAGAGCCTAGGTGCCGTGGCCCACAGGACAGGCAGAGAGCCTGCAGGAACAGGGAGTATCCCTTCCAGACTTGAGACATAACCTAGTTATTGGACAGCAGACAAATCTTTGAATAAAGCACAATAGTCCAAATAACATTGAGATTTTCTTATATCCTAGAATTACAAGCATACTGATAGAGAGATAGATTCAGCAGTCTACCCTGGTCACAGGATCTATGGTCATCTTAAGCTAACTATGTAGCATGCCACCTTTCACTATGGGAGAGGAGTAAACCCCCTGGCAGTTCCTTGAGGTCTTGAGGATTTTGTTCTGGGCTTCTAATGACCCCTAGATCTTAGAAGATTAACATTTTTCTGGGATCAAGCTCAAAGATATAATCTCAGGGGAGCTTGGTCACAGGAACTCTGTTTCTCAGTTTGGCTACAATACAGCCCTGTTGCTCTGTCTGACTCTGAGCAGCCGAAGCCAAGACTAGGACCTGAGCTTTGAAGAAAACTGAATGAGTTTTGCTTCTTCCTTTTGGAAGACTTTCCTCTATGTGATTCTAGGATATTATACTCTTTGGCTACTGTCTGGCTCACTGGTGCCCATTCCTAATTCTTCTGTGAAGTTTTGTCCTCCTGTTGATCCCTAACTCTTCCATATTCATGACCAAGCCCTTTCTTCTCTGTAGGCCAGCTGTACACCTTTGTACACCCTTACTGACCTTATGACTTTAAATGTGATCTGCACAGTGGTACTCTCACATTGTTTTTTCTTTTGGAATCCTAGACATATTGACCCCCATGCCTCATATTTCCACTTAGCTGCTTCATAGTCCTCCATAACTCTACATACCTAAGGCGCCACACTTAATTTGCCCTTACTCATACAAGCCACATTATCTCAGTATCTTTTAAATTAGGAAATATCTATCTCAATGTCCTGTCTTGCTCAGGGATCAGACTTTCCTTTCTTTCATATTGTCTCTCCAGCCAACCAGATTTCTAGAGTCTGACCATTGCTCACCAGTCTTTGCCATCTACTCTAAAACCCAGAGACCTGTTACCTTGTCACTAGGCAGAGTGTTAATCTGTTTTTCTGTCTTCATTCTTGACTTACTATTTCCAGGAAGTTCTTTGCAAAGCCTTCCCACAGTAGCTAGAGTACTGGTCTGATCTAAGCAAATGACATGACTTTCCTATCTAAAAACTTGATGTGACTCACAACTTCAAATGTATATCAGAAGGCCCTAAAAACCCTGGCATCTGCTTTGACCTCATTTCTCTCTAGTGATGTTGATCTTCTCCCTGTCTCTGAACATGTGGAAGATTCTTTGCCAGGATGGAGTTTTGCCTTTGTTCTTCTTTCTTCCATCGTTGATCATCTTCTAGGTATCTCATAGTCCCTTACTTCGTTCAGATATCCCCTCACCAGAGTAGTCAGTATCCACATTATCTGAATAGCACCTGCCATTACTTTCTGTCCTCTCAATGTTTTATTGTTGTTGTTCTTTGCAGCAATTACATCTATCTATATTTGTATTGTCAGTTGATCTACCTTTCTTTAGATAAGCTTTGGGCATTTCATCCACAACTATTATTCTCAAAAAATAAAATAGTGTGGAATAAAAAGCAGTTGTCTTTAAAAATTTGTTGAGTGGATAAGAGTAAAAGTAAATTAGTGAGTGTTATAGTTTGGATCCTAAATGTATGGGATTCTTCATCCTCAGAATGGTGCTATTGAGATCTGGGGCCTTTACAAGGTGGGGCCTCCTGGGAGCTCTTTAGGCCACTGGGTACCTCCTCTTCAAAGGGAAAGTGGGACCCTTACTCCTTCTTTCCTTTCCTTCCTGTCCATCAGTCTGGATGGCAATGTCCACATTCAGGTCATGTCTGTGGCTCTCTCATATGTGGAAATGCCCCATAGACACACCCACTAGTGAACTTCGCCAGACATCTCTCAGTCCAGCAAGGCTGACAAGGTTCACATCACTGACTGGTGGCCTCTTTCTCCTGAGTGGTGCATCCTTCCCCTCTGATTCTGTGTTTCTTTTCCTTCTCTCTCTTCTTTCTTCTGCCCTTTCTCTTCATCTCTTCTCATTTTTCTTTTATTGTTCTCTCTCTTTTTCCCAGTATAAAAGCTTGAAACATTTTATTTCTTATTTTTAAAATATATTTTATTGTTATTAAACTTTATCATACACCATACATCATTTCTCAATCCAATTTAGAGTCATTTCCCTTTCCATGCCCCCCACCCCACCTGAGTTCATGCATGTGCTGTACATGTCTTGCATCATTTTCTGAGTCTTTCCAGAGTTTTTTTAAAGCAGAGGCTTATTGTTTGGGGGAGAACTTCACTGTTTCAGTCATTTTTTCCAGTTCTTTTTCTTTGTTGTTGTTGTTCTCTACAACTTGTATTCCTTCTCTCTCTCTCTCTCTCTCTCTCTCTCTCTCTATATATATATATATATATATACACACATACATACATACATGCACACACATATCACCTGATTTGCAGGATTTTCTTTTCTTTTGGGGCTAAAAGATATCATGTTTTCCTTAAGGAAGTATTTGAAGGCTCTTCTTTGGCAAGCCCAAACAATCATCAATCTTGCCCTTGTGCTCCTGCATAGACCTCTATTAAAGCCTTAATATGATTCATCATTCAATTGTTTTGAAGAGTCTGGTATTACACCACCTTCCAAAAGTAAGAATTTTTATATCTGCCTACATATTCACAGTCAGAGGACAAAGTTCTTTAAACTTTTTTTCATAAATATTCTAGATAATTGCTGCCTAAAATTGCTCACACTATCCAAAGGCAAATATTCAAAGCAGTCATTCTCTGTGGCACCTGAAGGGACAACTGCCTTCCTATGGGAACAAAATAAAGCTTGTCAATGATTTCTATAGAATTTTTCTATTATTTTCTCCCTTCATAAAATGTATGAAACATTGTTGGTACAGAAAGTTAAAAAAAAAAGAGGCTTGAGTTGTTGCAGCTATCTTACTGAATGAAAAATAATTTTTTCTATTTTCCAATTATATTGTTCTGCTGGTCTCCTGTGTTGGAAAACACGAAAAGAAAATATCTTTATTTCTAACTATTCTAGTAATTTAGGTAATCACAATAATTATAAGATAGAAACATGTTTTATAAACTAACCCTTCCCTAACATCCATGGAAAAGCTCAAAGAAAGTATAAAAAATAGGATCTGCTACTGCTTCCAATCCGTAGGGAGTACTCTGCAGCACCCTTTGTGTAACAAAATCCTAGACATCCTCTAAACATATTCCCAGAAATATGTGTGCACATATATACATCCGCGTATGTCCACAGTTATCTTCACGGCTTTAAAGTGTGACTAAAGAGATAGCCTAGCGGTTAAGAGCGCCGACCGCTCTTACAGAGGACCCGGGTTCGATCCCCAGCACCCACATGGCGGCCGAGAACCGTCTGAAACTCCAATTCCAGGAGAACCCCAGTTCTAGGGGAATCCGACACCCTCTTCTGACCCCCGTGGCATTGCACGACACGGGTGCACAAACCTACATGCAGACAGTACACTCATACACATACAGAAATAAAAAAAAAAAAAAAAGAGAAAGTTCTTACACTAGTAGGATTTCTGGACTGGGGATTATGGGGGACTTTGTTCACTAAGGACTTGCTCAATTTTTTTTTTCTTTTTTTATTAATTTTATTTATTTTTGTATGTGTATGAATGTACTGTCTGCATGTGAGTTTGTGCACCTGTGTCGTGCAATGCTGCGGGGGTCAGAAGAGGGTGTCGGATTCCCCTGGAACTGGAGTTAAAGACGGTTCTCAGCCGCCATGTGGGTGCTGGGGATTGAACCCGGGTCCTCTGCAAGAGCAGTCGGTGCTCTTAACTGCTGAGCCATCTCTCCAGCCCCCAAGGACTTGCTCAATTCTTATTGACTGAGTGTCAATATATGTGAATGGAGATTTTCTTCCTTATTACTGACACAGAGAGGGAAGAGCACTACCAGAAGTGAGCAAAATGTTGGCTGGACCCAGGTCTGGTTGGCTGCTGCACAGTCGCTCTCCCTGGTGCTAAAGGAAAGATGCAGATTTTGAACAAAGGATGTTCAAGGGCTCTTCACGGCTAGCATACAGGAAGATCATTTACTTTAACTTCAATTCAACAAACAGAAGGAAAAGGCTGTGTTAAAGTTGCATGTTAGAAACCTTGGTTAATCTAGGCTTACTGGGTGGTGTAAGCCATACATCCAAATGGAAAATATAACCAGAAAAAAAAAGTATCAAGCCGGTGGTGTAACTTAGCCTTTGTGGATTCTTAACCACCATACTTAATGCTCATACCAATTTGGCTGAGGGATCTAAAGGATAACTTTGTTCTTTGCCCTCAGAAGTCAACTAAGTCCCAGGGGACTATGCATAGGGACATCTCTTGAAATGTCCTGCAAATGTGTGTCACCAGTCTTCCTGTGCAGGGAGGTCTTGGAGATCCACTAATGGGACTTCAGCCAGTGTCCAGTCTACAAAGAGGAAGTGTGCTCATGCTTCAAAAAGGGAAGCCTGGTCTAGCATGACCTGACTTTGTCTTCAAGTGGATGGAACTGGTAAATGAAAAGCCAAAAGGATCCTGGGGCTTCCTCCTCCCATCAAAAAAACAAAAACAAAAACAAAACCAAAAAAACCCTGAGTGACCCCTGAGGACCAGATCCTCAACTGACCTTGAGAAAACAAAAACCTTGGTTAATCTGAGCTGTGTGGCCTTAAACGTCCAAAAGGTAAGTATAACCAGAAATAAATAAATAGTAAGTTCTGAGAAATTGTATTTCAAGTATAAAACTTGAGATCTTAGTAAAAAGACAAAAAGTTTAGTAAATAAATAAAGTTGCATATTAGAAAGGCCAAAACCTGTGCTCAAGGATTAACATATTGGAGAGCCTACACAGAGCATTACAAACATCACTTCCTAGATCATAGCTCTCTGTAGCCTTTGGGGAAGACTATTAACATGTCTAGACTTGCCTTCAGGAAGGTAGCCAGTTGCTACCTTCCTTGCTATAGGGCTGTCTACAGGAAAAGCAGAGAAGAGAAGAGAGGTAGTGTGATGACATTTGAAAGAGTAGGATTAAGGGATGTGTGGTGGGGTGAAGTGAGGAGGGGAAACTAGCAGTGGCCATCTCTAGACTACTCCTGTGGGCATGTCAGCACACAGGCCTCCATAGGTGGGTCAGCCTCAGCAGAGTGTCACTAGTACGCTGTGCTGTGAGCCTGGGTCCCCTGGCTGCCCTGGAAACACAAATTCCTCTCTGGAGATGACCTTGATTATTTCTGGGAGAGCAACTCACAGGTGAGGACTCTCAAGGGTTCTTTCAGCTTTCAGAAGGATGAGTACCTTGCAAATAAAATAGGTGGAAATAGATATAGACACAAAGGGAAAATGAGGAGAGCACTGGCATGAGAAACAAGGAAGCAGGAAGAGTTGATAGGAGAGAGAGAGAGAGAGAGAGAGAGAGAGAGAGAGAGAGAGAGAGAAGAGAAAGACAAGATGAGAAAAAGGCACAGAAATTCCACAATAGGGAACGATAAAGAAAGGTCTAGGGCTTGATTCAGCAGGTCTCCTTGCTACCGACAGCCACATCTATACCTTCATCACTTGGATGAAACATTAGTAATCTGACTGAGATGTATTCCTTCCCTTAGACTCTCTGAAGCAGCTCCAGTTCCAGGTGGAGCTAGAACTAGCCGTGACTCACAGACTAATGACTCATAGATTGGGGATTCAATCAAATTCATAAGAGACCTCAGTAAAAACCCCTATCCTCATGAGGCTGAGATTAAGAGGAAGTTAGAAAGGTTAACTTATTTTTCTAGTTAATGCTGGCCACTGCTAAAGCTTAAGGGAATACTCAAAGTCCAAATTAGTGGAAAGTGACATCACAGTCACTCTGATTTGTTGAAGAGATAGAAATACAGGAGGTCTGCTGGGCGTGGTGTCGCACGCCTTTAATCCTAGCACTCAGGAGGCAGAGGCAGGCGGATGTTTGTGAGTTCAAGGCCAGCCTGGTCTACAGAGTGAGTTCCAGGACAGCTGGGGCTACAGGGAGACCCTGTCTCGAAAAGACCAAAAAAAAAAAAAAAAAAGAAATACAGGATGTCTAGGAACTGTAGATTAGATGTGGAGCCCATTAGATTACCAGGGGAAGGAGGGCAGTGCATAGATGTGAGAAGGATATGCACAAGTCTGTCCACTCCCAGAGACATCTCCCTGAGCTTTATCCTGGCTATTAATTATTTCTCTATCTATCTATCTATCTATCTATCTATCTATCTATCTATCTATCTACCTATCTATCATCTATCCAAATTTACTTTATGTATGTATGAGTGAATGCACAGCATGTGCATGCAGGTGTTTGCAGAGACCAGAAGAGGGCGCTGAATCTCCTGGACCTGGAGTTACATGTGGCTGTGAGCCAAGGCCATGTGTACGAGGAATCAAATGACAGTCCTCTGAAAGAGCAGCAAGTGCCCTTAACTACTAACCCATCTCTACTGCCTCATATTTATTTAGTTTTTTTTTCATGTAGTCTTCTTTCCAGCTAGCATATTTAAAAATACTGTACATTAAACCCAGTGCTAAGGCCAAAGTTCACATCTCTCTGTTAGATCTGAATGTGCCCCTCTTATAGAAAAATCATGCATAAGAAGAAGATGAACAATGTGGGGAATGAAGCACCATGTCTCATCCCTGGGCTAGTTCCCTGTTCCAAATGAGTGCGCCCAAGGAGCACAGACTTGATTCCACGTAGAGATTATGAGGGTGAGAGGAGGGAAGGGCAGGAGAAATCTGAATGCAAGCATCCAGTGAGATGCACAGGCACCAGGAAGCTGGAGGCACACACTCAGCTTTACTGGGGATGGAGGCGCATGCGCTGTTGTATCAAATTCATCATCTCTTTAATTTAGGATTCCTGATCCTGCATGCTCTGTGCCACGATATCCACCTCAGCTCCTTGCTGGATCTGCATGTCTTCTGCTGCCTCTTTAAGTGGTACAGATACAGTCAAAAACAAAATTGCCTTACCAGAGCATCAGGCATCTGTTTCCATGGAAACACAGAGGAAAGGGAGAAGGGCACTGGAAGGGCCAGTGGGTGCTGCGGGCTTGAGAAGAACCTGGCCTTAGTCTATTCAGTTTGCTCCCTGACTCAAAATATAAACTAAACACTTCATCACTCCCTAATGGTTCTAACTGGGAGTCATTATGAACAGAGCCAGCAGCCTGGGGCCCAGTCACACCAAACAGAGAGAAAAAAGTTGTCTTCCCCAGGGACATGGTGAATGAGCTAGCGTCATCTTATATTTTGGTTTAAGTGACACTGTGAGCTGTGCACAGAGAATCCAGGAACTGTTTTTAGGGAAAACAGATGGATATGGGAATGTTTTGTGGGGAAATCTGTGCTTGTTTCGCAGCTCTGTCTTTTCTCCTCTCTCTCCTTTAGCATTCTGGTGTTCTAAAGATGGCACTTGCTTTCTTAGGGCCTCAGGCTCCGTATTTCTAAAGTGGTCATAATGTAGCCTAATAGACTACATGACACTTGGTATGGCCAATTACCTGCAGTTCCTTTGATGCCTTGTTCTGCCATAACTCTGAACGTTTGAACAAGTTTATTTTTGGAAAAACATTGGATAGGTCCCCACAATACAATGGAAATGATTCTCTTCCACTTGAAGTGACAGAGACACAGCTTGAATTAGCTGTCAGATTAAGGGTCCCCAGAAGAAAAAAATGGAAGTTCTAGAATCTTCCAAGAAAATGCCATTTTCTAATAAAATGTCTTTCTTTGGTCAGAATTTTTTCCTTTAAGCAACTGAATCTTGAAGACCTTAAAGCTATCTGAGGTTACCACATAACAATGCAGCAGCAACACTTTCACAATGTTATGTGTGGAGAGTGGCCAAGATGACCACGCCAGCTCACAGATATATTGCCATTTATTGGGGGACCCAGGGATATTGTTCATATAACTGTGGAAGAAAAGGGCACACAATGGCCCCTAGGTCATCCAGAAACAGAGGTCTTCATGCTATCAAGATCCTCTTTGAGCTCCCCACCTCGACTCTTTATTCTCTCTCACTGAAAATTGGCTTCCTCCAGATTGTTACAAATAGTGTCATATGGTTACTCAGTTTCCTCCTATTCCCCATGTGACTTGCATTTACTAATTCCAGTTTGAAAATGTTCAGCAAGAACTGCTAATGGCCAGAGACTTATCACTGGACTTTGTAAGTATGACCAAGAATCAGGCTCACCTAAAACCGACATACACCCAGGGCCCCCATCTCTGTGCTTATAGGCAATTTTCGAATAAAAACTGCAAAACAAGCAGCAACCCCAGGTGGTGCCAACTACTGTCATTTAGTAACTATGCCCCTTTCATGCACTGAATGCCAAGGGAATCCCATATGAAATACAAGGCTAGGATTTTAGAGGGAGAATCCAGGAAAACCCTGTGAGGGTGAGGCAAGTCTAAAGGCATGGACATTTCAGAGGAGTTCCCCCCACCCCTTTTTGGTACAAATTATCCCCATGGAACCTCCTGCATTCCTGTCTTTCCACCTAACCTTCTGGGAGAACTTGCCTGACTCATAGCAGAAAATGCCTGGGGCTATAGGCCATGCAATTTCATTATATCTGGAGACCCTAGGATCAGAGATAGGTCCTGAACTGGAGCTGGTCAAAATAGCATGTCTCTTCCAGTGTTTTTAAATTATTTTGCTTCATAAAAGAATGAGTTCGAAGTCAATTAACTGACTCTTGGAAGCCCACATAAAACAACTGTTGTAAAATCAGGATTTGATAAAGGAGCAGTCAGAGATGATGGAGATTCTCTCAAGAGCAGGGCCTTTCTATTCCTTTTGGCCATAACTCATAGTAAGAAGAACATTTTATATTTGACCCAGAATACACACATGCACAACTGAAACAAACTTCTATGAAGCATAATTTATTATTGGACTATAGTTCATTCTTCTTAAATTTTTATTTGTTCTTTTATGTGTATGTGTATTGCCTAGATATATGTCAGTGTGCCCATGTGTGCAATGCCCTCGGAGCTAGAAGGGGGCATTGAATTCCATGGAACTGGAGTTACAAATGGCTGTTAGCTGCCATATGAGTGGTGGGAACCAAATATGAGTCCACTGGGAGAGAAGCCAGTGTCTTAATGGGTGAGCCATCTCTCCATCTCCTATAGTATATTATAGTTTTTCATATAATTCTCCCACCTGCCTAAGTACTGGTCATCGGTTATTAATCTTTTTTACCGTTTACTTAGTGGGAAATTGGATCACAGCCTGCCTGAACAAGTCTTGTAATATAGAGTACATCCTTCAACTTTCATTCCTTGTTCTCAATTAATATACCAAGTGGTCAAGACCAAGAACTCACTTGGTTGTGCTTAAGTCTGGATGTCTCCTTGTTCTAATCAATTGTGATTGGATTTTATTCATGGACTCTGGTGCCTGTGTTTGTGTATCAAGTACTGTTGGACAGACACTTCATTCAGCATCTAGTACATGTATCTAGATATTAGGAATGGAGACATAAAACTAAGAATTGCAGGTACTCTTGGAGACCATAGCTCCAATGTCAAATATATTTGGGCTTAGAGTCAAACCACAGAGTTTCAGTTGAATAGACATGCAAGTAACTTCATGGAGTTGCAGAGATAGTCATCAAACAAATTAGGAGAGATCCATTTGGCTTTCTAGAATTTGCCAAAGACTGGGTACAATTTACTGGAGCTAATGTCTGAGATTTTCCTGTTGGAGTGAGAAGTCACTGACAGGTTGAATTCTGGTCTTCTCTCTATATAGCTTCTGGGAAATTCTGAGTTATGCCAAGGCAGAAAGAAAAGCTTAAATTATTTCAATTTCAAAAGTCACTTTTAGTCTAGAGAAACTTTAAACTACATTTTCCCTCTAAAGTAGGAAAAAAAGGACTCAAATCTAGAGTATAGAGTGAGAATACATAGCTGTGACCATTTGCTCTTTTGCTATTCAGAGTCATTCCTCCCACAACTACATCTGTGTCCACTACTGGTGACCAAGTCAGGTTGCCATAGAACCAGGATCACCTGCAGTGAACCAAACAAAATGCACAAATACCTTTAACAGTGTTAGCAAAAATAGATACAGAAGATATAATTGATATAGTTTGGGACTAAAGCCAGAATGGATTGCCCATATGATGGAACACTGTTCAATGATACAAGGCATGAGCTGTTAAAGCATGATAAAATCTTATTGGATGTGAAATGCATATCCAAAACCAAAGAGAACAATAACGAAAGTCTAGGTAACTAGTTAACTCCAAAAACAAACTACAGAAGACTCATGGTTTGGGTGGGATGTGTTGGATGTACACAGTTATTCATTTGGAGAACTCTGAAGTATGAGTTTCATCTGAAAACATAGGAGATAGACTCAGGTTTAAGAGAATAAAGGGTAAGAATTATCATAAGGATGTTGTAAGAATTCTTTTATTCATCTCAATTTTAACATAAATTCCCTGAGTTAGCTGTTACGAGTATCTCCACAGACTGAGAAGCTTTGAAGCTCAAGCCAAGTCTTTGAATTAAGAGCAAGGCTCAGTCTGTTTGTAAGAAACATGTTTTGAACATCTTTCCCAGAACATGTCTGTGTTACTTGCATAAAAGCCAATTCATAACCAGAGAAGCAGGAAGTACAATGTCCCATCTTCCTGCTCTCTCAGAGTATCTTGTCACTTTGGGAAAGCAAACACATTGCTATTGTGCCAATGATCTCAATTTCCTTTAAATTACAGGGACTTATTTTGATCATTTGTTGCCTGATTCTAAAATGTTTAACCAGATAGGAATCTATTTTGTCCCTCATATATTCCTTGTTTGGAATGTATAACACACACTCTATCACCATTTCCTCCTTCTTACCAGTTTATAATAATTCTGATGCCCCATTATTATGCAGTTATTGCCATTGTTCTTACTTTATGAAATCCACATATTCTAGTCCATACCAGTTTACAGAAATAAGATCACAATGACTAAGCTGCCTTTATTTGTAATCTCAGCATTCATCTTCAACGTTTTTTTCCCAACCTCAGTCCAGAATCTACTCCATCAGAACAGTTACTCTCTAGCAGGTAGCTCTTGCATGTTCTAGATTGTATTGACTTCTTCTTTCTGTCTTTAACCCATGAGTCCCTTTCTCCTGAGCATTTCTTTGGTGATGTCCTTGGATGCTCCCACAAAATAAAATGCCTCAGTTTAACTGTGAATTCACTCTCCAGTATAGCTAGAAATAGGGAGTAAAAATATAATCAACCTTTGCACAACAAAATGATACTGTCTACCATATCTTGAGTGAATTCAGAAATATACATCTTGATTTTATTCATTTTTAAATGGAGCCTCATCTTACAAGGTCTCAAGCATCTAGAAAGTCTGGTAATAAAGAGATGAAGGGAAAACATTATCTGGGAGCCAGCTATTCTTTTTAGGATATATTCCCTTATATACAGAAATCATATCTTTATAACTTAAAAACTTGGTAGCTTTTTATGGTCAGTCTGCTATGAAACATCCCCTCTTGAGTCATACTAGTAAAACAGTTGTAACCATAATCTATCTTTGAAGAAAATGATATGCCTGCATCTTCACATTGACCTTCACTAGTGCTGCCAACTCTTCTGAATAAGTCTCTTTTTTCTGCTGGAATCATACATTTACTGGGGGAGACTCAGAGGTATATATTTCAAATATTATATATATAAATGTATATATATATACATATATATAATATTTGAAATTAGATATCAACATCATTGATTAAGATCCTGTATTGCCCTGTATTTATGTGAGAATAACTTGATGGAAATGTGTAAGCACTTATCAGATCACTATTTCTTGGTAACCACAAATGTGTAGCAGAATGGAGGTTCTACTTCAGAAAGAACTTCCAACAGAATGTTCATTTTCACATTCTCAATCAGTGAGGTACTTTGAAGAATTCTGATAACTGACACTGTTACTAAGCAAAGCAGTTAGACTCTGAAATATTTATATGTCCATAATTCATATTTCTGCTTCAAGGGTTGTTCTGGCATAATTATTGTCCCAAATAGTAATCATGTATAAATTCTAAACTTCTAAAAGATTGGTTGAAAATAAATTATACCTAAAAGGTTTTTAAGATGATATTTTTCTTTCTGAATATCAAAGTTATGCCTGCTCATTATAAATATAGGCCAAAACTTTCTATAATTATATCATCAAGTAATGGAATTTGAAAATATTTCTGTGACTGGAAACTATTTGGAGTTTGTCTTTGGACATGCTTTCTGATGTTTGTAACGTGATTTAACTCATCCTAAACAAAGGAGTCATGGTAACTTGGTAGGTCTGTTATGAGCATTGAGTGAATGCACGCAGGTAAAACAGAGCAGTGGCCAATCATAACAAATGTTCATTGAGAACAAGTTGTCAACCTAACTATAACTGTGCAGTAATTATGATGGTTCTTGTTATTTTCTAATTACCATTTTGTTCTATGTATTCTCTTACATAGTTGAATCTCTGATGTCTACATAATTTTGTACAGTTTAATCACAAGCATTAGAAAATAAATACTGCATGATGTTACTGAAAACCTTTTGCAAACATAATTAAAAATAGTGAAATAATACTCTACTTAGATGGCAAACCTTAATTTACGTAACTATTGTTGAGTATTTATGTTGTTTATAATTTTTCAGCATTATAAATAATGAGACAAGAAACATCTGTGCATAAGCTTCTGTGGAGTGCTAAAGCTTATTTCTTCAGAGTGAAATGACTAGTTCAAAAGTATTACTCAGAATGCATCATGTAAAATTATTTTCTGAAAGGGTTGTGACAAATCACATTCCCAGGAGCACTGTATAATTGGACACATTTCACTAAACCTTTGATAGTATTTGAGATTCTGAAGACTGATTTGGACTTTGTAGGTGATGGGCCATTTAGTCACATTTAGTTGAGCCTACTGTTTTTATAGTCTCTGTGCTAGGCTCTAAGATAAAGCAAAGCAAAACCAGTCAGTCAGTGACTGTGCTTGTGAAACTTTTGTTTGGGTCAGATACAAGGAGGCCACAAGCCCAGCTCAAATCACTGATTTGTGAGCATGAGACATGAATACAGGAGAAAAAAATGCTGCTGAGGATGATGGATGAGTGTTCTAGTTTGCTTTTAATTGCTGAGACAAAACACTCTACCAATACCAACTTGGGGAGGAAAGGGTTTATTCATCTTACATCTCCTGGGTCATAGTACATCTCTGAGGGAGCACAAGGCAGGAACTCAGGGCAGGAACCTGGAGGCAGGAGCTGAAGTACAGGCCGTAGAGGAACACTGCTTACTGGCTTAGTCCCCTGGCCCATGTTCAGCCTGCTTTTCTTATTCAATACATGGAAACCTGTCCAGGGGTGGCACAATCCACAGTGGGCTGGGCCCTCCCACATCATGCAACAATCATGAACATACTCCACAGACATAGCCACAGGCCAGTCCAATGGAGGAAATTCCCCAATTGAGCTTCCTTCAACTCAGTTGTGTCAAGTTGACACTAAAGCTATCCAGCACAATGAGGTATGCTAACTAAACCATGAGGGCTCACCAAAGCTTCCTTAAGACAGTCATGCTTCATGCTTGATCTGCTCCATAAAGGATGAGTGAGAACATTGAAGCAAAGGATAGGCACGGGGAAGGGAGTCTGAGAATGGAAAACGCGTGAGGAGACAGATGGCTTGCAGGTGGAGCTGAGGCAGCAGTTGAATTGGGTAGTGGAACCTAGGAAGGGAGACAAGAAAAGACTGGGCTAGGCCTTCTAGGAAGAGAAGTTATTCTGTGGACAAAGTGAAGAATAATAATGTGAGAAACAGGAGGGATTCTTCTAAAGGTGTTAAAGACTAGACAGTAGAAAGGACCATAGGAATGAAAGGTTAGAGATAGAGGATGGTGTGTGTGTGTGGTGCTGGTGGTGGGGAATACTGATAAAGCAAGGTGCAGGAAACATAAGAGGAGATGTGCCTGGTATGGGTAAAGCAATTGTTCAGAATCTTCGAATAGGCCTCCCAGGGTTTGATGGGAAGAAACAAAGGACAGGGTTACAAAACTGAAGGTAGGAATTTGGGTGAGTTACTGTATGTTATCCTAAGTGAGATTGACTGAGTGGGGATAGGTCATTTGGATGTGTGAGGATCATTAGAAAGATACTGAAATAGCTAGTAAAGAAGACAGTTGGGTCATCAGGCAGCTGCATGCAGCTGGCTAGCCTGCATTTGCCCACTCAGTGATATTCATTACTGTTGCTTGGCTATATACAAGCTAGGAAATGGCAATGATTTGGTTTGTCTAAATTTGGAGAGTTATACATGCACAACCATGCTTATTATTGCTCTTTTCACAATATTGAAGAGTTGGAAACAGCCCGGGCATCCCTCAGTTGATTAATGGATAAGTATAGATGTGGTACATTTAAATAATGGAGTTGTATGCACCAGTGAAGAAGGATGACATCATGAAATTTGTAGGCAAATGGATGGAACTGGAAGCTGTTATGCTAAGTGAGGTAACAGAGTCTCAGAAAAACAAATGATGTATGTTATCCCTCATTTGTGGTTCCTAACACTAAATCCTGATATGAAAGTCAAAGTGGGTAATTGGTCAGTAAAGATAATATCAAAGGGGCTGGAGAGATGGCCTAGCAGTTAAAAGAACCAACTGCTCTTGCAGAGGACCCGGGTTAGATCCCCAGCACCCTCATGGCGGCTGAGAACTGTCTTTAACTCCAGTTCCAGGGGAATTCGACAGCATTTGCACGACACGGGTGCACAAACCTGCATACAGACAGTACATTCATACACATAAAAAATAAATAAAATTAAAAAAATATAAGATAATATCACATTGACTGTTATCACAATACATATAGCTTGAGGAATATGTCTCTATTTTCCTCAGTGCTAATATTTATGAGAAAGAACAAATCTTTTTTTAAGCACATTAAAATATATATCAACTTACTTTGTAATTTAAGAATGTAAAGTTACATTTTTCTTACTTGTATACAAGCTTATGGTAAAACTGTGAACCCCTAAATAAGTTTTGCAATTAACTTATAGTTTAATTTCTGGCTTTGGAAATTTGCTATATGTAAGGAGCTTAAAAAAAAGCTAAGAGTAGAATCATGAATATCAAAGACTGGGATAGATATTTCCAAAGCACAGAGTTGAAGCGTTGCTTAGAGTTGTGGAGTGCAAGAAGGCTGTGATATGTTTTAAGTAGAAAACACATTGTTTTATAAGCTTTTTTCAAAGCATGAAGTATAAGCTCTTAACTGTGAATTTGATGCTAAGGAAATAACATTGTACTGAATAAGGATAAGGTGATAAGGTGTCTTTATAACAACTCACTTATTCCTCTGAAGTTTCTCACATTTGGTGTGAGGCAGTTTTCTAAAATTTTCTTTTCACGTGGACATCCAGAAGGAATTAATGTTCCCTTGATTACAATCTACCCGTGGGACCTCAAGCTCATCACAAAATTCCAGAAAAATCTAACAATATGTGTTACAAGCTGCATTGGGGGGGTGGGGTTACAGGACAGCCTGTCACTTCTGCTTGGTTGTCTGCGTAGAGAATTCATTAGGAATCATCTTTGTTTAATTAACCCTGTTAAGCCTTGGAATTATTCTATTAAATTCTCTTAAAACTGGCAAGTTTTATGATAATAATAAAACTCAATTCTTACATTGATCAAATAATTGAAAATTATATGCACTACATTAAACTCCTGCATCTTCAGATTTTTAAATTTGTATAAAGTTATTTTTATATAATTTCCCACTTTTCTCTTTCTAATGTACTTACAGTACCAGGCCTTTATTTTTATTATTCACATAATATTTTAGGAGCTGATTATCCTTGGATACTGTGTATAAATGTTTATCTCATAAAAAGCTACCTTAGAAACTCGATGATTATGTCACTATTAAACTTATTGATGGATGATAATGCTAATTTGCTATTCAGAATCCATATTCATTTTAATGAATTAATTTAATTTTGGTCTTTTTGAGACAGGGTCTCCCTGTAGCTGCAGCTGTCCTGGAACTCACTATGTAGACCAGGCTGTCCTTGAGCTCACAGAGATCTACCTGCCTCTGCCTCTGGGATTAAAGTACTGGGCCATCACACCTGGCCATTAATTAACTTCTTAAGTCAGTTTAAGATTAACAATGTATAATTATTACAGGATTCTCCTGTGCATTTTCTCCAACATTCTCCAATGAAAAATCCTATATAGTCTTAGTACATGGTAAAGACTAGGTAACTGTTATTGGTATAACCCAGGTATAAGTATGGACTATTTTTAGATTTCTAGCTGACAGTCCTTTGAAAAATAAAATAGGAGGGAATAGAATGAAATACACAGCAGTTATCAGAGGACATTGTAACTAAAATGGATATTATGCTTTATTAAAGTTTTGTTTCACTTTTACTGAGTTGAAGTGTCAAATGTCAAGGCTGTGATCAAAACCTTTTGTTATGAGAGAACACAAGGTCTCTTTTGTAAGTTCTTCATTCCATAGATAAAAGAATTGAAAACACAGACCCAGAGGAAGACTTTAGGACAATTTTATTGGAGTTTTACATTGGAAGACAAAACAACACAGTAGGCAAGCTAGAGGTCCAAACAGCTGCCTGGAGGAAGGGGAAAGGGAAGGAGGAAGAGAGAATGTCAAGCTTTTCGAGTTAGAGTTCAAGATGACGAATGTCTGTCAGCATCTGTATGGTCAAGGTCTTCAGAGAGTGTGAACATGCCCAGAATATCAGGGCAGCAGAGAATGGATTCTGGCCAGTGTTTGAAAAAATAAAAGAGATACAAAAAGGGCAAAGCACAACTTGTGCTTTCTGAGGTAGAACTCAGAAAGTGGGCACGCTTAATCAGTAGCGAAGGTCTGTAAACAACTATACAGAGAGAGGGGCTTCTGGGTTCTAGAAATATATATCTCATCAAGAGAGCAGTTATTCATCCCTTCTTAACAAACCTTCAGGTATATTAAGCTTCTTGAAGTTTCTGAGACAGCTTCTGGGGGGGGGGGTGTTTTCTGGTCCAGGTGATTTATAGGCCAATTTGTACTAAATCTTAAGGGAGAGGACAGTAGTATGCATCTGTACTGTCAAAATAGTTTACAGGGGGCTGGAGAGATAGCTCAGTGGTTAAAAGCTCTTACAGAGGACCCAGGTTCAATTCCCAGCACCCACATGGCAGTTAAGAAACATCTTTAACTCTAGTTCTGGGGAATCCCACACCCTCTTCTGACCTCTGCAGCATTGCATGACATGGGTGCACCAACCTACATGTGGACAGTACACTTATGCACATAAAAAATAATAAAATAAATTAAAAAACAAAATAGTTTACAATGTCATCTCTCTCACTAGCCTAGAGGTACAACTCAGATCCCACCCAATCTGTTTTGTTATTGGTTTGCTTTTTGGGGGGGGTGGACAGGGTCTCCCTGTAGCCTCAGCCTGCCTGAAACTCTTTATGTAGACCAGGCTGACCTTGACCTCACAGAGATCCACCTGCCTCTGCTTCCCAAGTGCTGGGATTAAAGACATGTCACTAAGCAGGGCAAATCCTATTCTTTTAACAAAAACTCATGTAACATGAGTAGGATAAAAAAAATTAAAGAAAGAAAAATTTAAAGGTAAATCTGAGCCTGAGAGGGATAAACAGTAGGAGACAGTTGTTACCAAGGATGATATGGGTAAAACGGGGGTATGTTAAAGGGATGGGGAAAAGGAAGGTTATACAAGGATCTATGGATGTAGAGGGGAAGAAAGAGGTCAAGGGAGGGGGAGTATAGAAGGCAGATATAATCAAGGTGAAGTGGGGGAAATGGGAGTACTTTAAGGAGGAGAGAAATAATGCATAGCCGGTATGAAAAAAACAAAGGGAAACATATTAGTTACAAACCCTACTAAAAATTAAGCATATGATAATCTCTAGATGGGTCCATATGTATAGCTGAGGCCATATAACAAGAAACAGTGCTAGACAGGAGAAAACTTCCTCGAAGTTGTTGGCTGAGGTACTCCAAGAGACTCCCAACTACACAGACTGTTTCCACAGCCCTTGATTGCCTCCCAGAACTTGAAGGCAAGTCCCTACTGTGGAAGACAAGACTTGCTTTAGAGACCAGTATTGGAGCAATAGAGCTGGAACTGACCTGGAAGCCACATCCCCTAAAGGGTAGCTCTCACAGTGTTGGAGAGCACCACGAAAGCTGCTAAAGGACAACAGCAATTGATGGTCCAGCCCCAGAATTAAAGCCTAAGAACCACAGCAATGACCAGTGCAACAAACTGTATTGGGGATAATCAACAGCTGCCTAATTAGACTTAAAGCCCACTCAGTGAGAAACAAGTCATGTGTGGTACTGTCAACCTAGGCTGTAACATACACATGGCTGCTTAGAGAAAACTTCAAGGATGTCAAATCCCTAGACAAATGTAATTTCTTACTATATGCTAAATATGGATCATTATATTTATAGACAAGTATGCCAGTCACTTCTCATCAAATAAACTTCTCTTGGAACAATTGGCTACTGTTACAGAGTTCTGTAGCAGGTCACACACAGACATTCTCTGAAAAGCCCAATCCTAGGTGACACATCTACAATGGATCCTCTACACCTAAGGCTCATGGAGCATAGCTGAACAAGCAGTAGAGAGAATTCTTATGCATCTCTCAACTCGCATGAATGAAGCTCCCTCATGCAACAGAGGTCTCCAAAAGGATGGATGGTCAAAGCACAGAGAATGAGAGTCTGCAGAGCATCAGTCCTTTGACAGGTCTCCCATATTAAACTTCACCCACCTAGGGATCAAGGACCATTGTGGAGAAGATGTTGGAAGGATTGTAAAAGCCAGGGGAGGAGGTGCACCACCATATCAAAACAGGCTCCTGGCACCTTGCTCATACGAAACTACAGTAATGATGTCAGCATGCACAAGACACATGCAACCCCAAGCAGACAAAATCCAGCATAGAAATGTGGAAATGGGCAGCAGGCCCCAATCTTAGTTGAAGAACTTTTGACAGCTGATTACTGCTGGGTAGGGAACAGCTAATCTTAAAGGGGGGCACTCTAGATAGGTTGACTAGAACTCAATGGATGAACTTGCACCAAAGGACATTTGGGGACACTAACGTGGCTTGATAGGTTTTAACATCAGTGTCAGGATGCATGAAATTCAGTAAGATGGTGCTTTGGGTGGGTGATTATGGGAAGGGTGTATAAATATGATAAAGATGCTCTGTATTAAATACACAAATTCAATAAAAAGAAAATAAATAAGTAAATCTATAAATAGCTGTTTTGACAGAAGAAAGTAACCTATGCTTGATGGTCATCAACAAAGCTCTGTTATTCCACCTTCTTTACTTAAGTGTATTTAGATCTTAAAGAAGGACACTTTTAAGGCGTCCTCCCTTCTTTTACATGGTATTTCAAATTCTATGCAGGAAAATTTGCTATTTTTTCTTTCTTCTTTTTACTTTAAAAAATATTTTATTGGGGCTGGAGATATAGCTCAGCGGTTAAGAGCACCAACTGCTCTTGCAGAGGACCCGGGTTCGACCCCCAGCACCCACATGGTGGCTGAGAACCATCTTTAATTCCAGTTCCAGGGGAATCTGACACCCCCTTCTGACTTCTGCAGCATTGCATGACATGGGTGTACAAACCTACATGCAGACAGTACATTCATACACATACAAAATAAATAAAATGTAAAAAAATGTTATTTTTTTATATTTTTATTGGTTTTGTGCATTTCATACATCATTTCTCAGTCTAATTAAGTCTCATTTCCCTTTCCATGCCCCAGCCCACCCAAATTCATGCATTCTGCCATACCTTGTATTTTTCTGAGTCTTTTTAATGTTTTTCAAAGCAAAAGTTTATTGTTTTGGGGAGAACTTTATTATTTCAGTCAGTTCTTTGTCCCAGGTTTTTATTGTTGTTGTTCCCTCCAATTTATATTGCTTCAACATATGCATATATTTATGTCATATCTATACTTAAATTATGTCATTTGAAAAATAAACTATGTTATTTCCATATATTTCAGGATTCACATTTTTTTCCTTTTTAAATTTATACTACTCTATATCTACCCATATACCAAGATTACAAAGCCTGAAAATAAGTGGTAGGTTAATTCTAGAGCCTGTTAAGGGATTCACATTATAAGAGCACAGTTTCTTTCAGAAAAAGAGAAATATAACATTGGAATTGCTCAGTTTACCTTACAACTTGGGTGCTTAGCATCCACAGATGAGGGATACCATTTGTCATTTGTTTTTCTGAGACTGTGTTACTTCACTTAGCATAATATCTTCTAGTTTCATCCATTTACCTGAAAAGTTCATGATGCCATCTTTAAAAAATATATATATATATATATATTTATTTATTTATCAAATCTAGACCCGTGTCCCCCATCCCCCCACCCCACCAGAGCTCATGCATTCTGCCAAACATGCTTTTCATCTCTTTCTCAGTCTTTCTCAATATTCTCCATGTGGAAGTTGACTGTTTTGAGCAGAAGTTCACTGTTTCAGTCAGTTCTTTAATGCAATCCTTTCTGTTGTTGTTGTTGTTGTTGTTGTTGTTGTTGTTGTTTCCAATATGCATCACTCCTAACTGCTTTGGACAAAAGCTCAAGGGGCCATGCACAAGAAATACAACTAGGTAATTGGCACTAGCCATCCACAGATGAGAGATACCATTCGTCGTTTGTTTTTCTGGGACTGTGTTACTTCACTCAACATGATGTCCTCTAGCTCCAGCCATTTTCCTGCAAAGCTCATGATGTCGTCTTTCTTTACTGCTGCATAGAACTCCATTGTGTAGATGTACCACATTTTCTCTATCCACTCGTCAGTTGAGGGGCATTTGGGTTGGTTCCAGCTGACACCATCTTTCTTTACTGCTGTATAGAACTCCATTGTTTAGATGTACCACAATTTCTCTATCCACTTGTTTGTTGATGGGCACTTGGGTTGGTTCCAGATCTTTGCTATTGTGAGCAGAGCTGCAAAAAACATGGCTGTGCATGTTTGTCTGTGGCAGGATGAGTCTTGTGGGTATATACCCAGGAGTGGTATGGCTGGGTTCAGGTGGTAGAACTCGTTTTGAGCCTTGTTTTTTTTTTTTTTGTTTTTGGTCTTTTTGAGACAGGGTCCCCCTGTAGTCCCGACTGTCCTGGCGCAACCACTCTGTAGACCAGGCTATGCCTCGAACTCACAAAGAGTCCACCATGCATTCTCTCTCCAAGCTAGGAATTTTAAAGGCGTGCGCTCACGCACGACCAAAGCTCTTCTTTTTTTCATTGAGATCTTTTCAGAAGGTTCTATCTCCATACCTGCTTTTCCATACATTGGCTGTGACAGAAGTTTATCAATTACCACCCAGCAGTAGCTGTAGTGCTGTCCCTCCCCCCACAACACTATTCAGCATATGGGTAATTATTTGGCTTTATTGCGACCTAGCCAGTCTTCAATTGGAGTAGATGATGATATCATAAAGTTATTTAATTTCAACTTCTCTTAGAACACTAAAAGTGTTTGAACACTGTTTTAGAATGTATTCTCAGCCATCTTTATTTCCTCACTTGTGTAAGCCTCTGTTAGCTCTTTCATTCCAAATCTTTTGAGTGGTCATTTGTTTTCCTTCTTTGTTTTTTTGTTAGTTTGAGTTTATATATTCTGGAAAAGTTAATGGCTCTGTCAGAATAATCACAGGTGAAGGTTTCCTTCTAACTCTATGTGTTTCTTCCTTCATTGATTGTTTTTTTTTCATTGTCACAGAAGCTTTTGACGTTTTAATGAGTCCCACTTGTCAATTGTCGACACTTATTTCCTGTGAGCTACTGCTGTATAGAAAGTTTATGGATCGATCCACAGAATAAAAAAAAAAAAAAAAAAAAAAGAGCTAAAAAATGAAAAAAAAACTGAGAGAAAGATGCAGGACAGTTATGGCAAAATGCATGATCTGGGATGGGGTGGGGGTAGGTGGGAAGGGAAAGGGAAATATGCCTGAACTGAATTGGAAAATGATGTATGAAATGCACAAAGCATCAATAAAAAATAATAAAAAATAAAAAAAAGAAAGTCTTCTCCTACACCTATGTTTTGTAGGTTGCTGCCAACATTTTCTTCTATCACCTTCAGAGTTTTGGGTTTCATGTTGAGATCTTTGATTGATTTGGAGTTGATTTTTGTACAGGTTGAGAGGTAGGGGTTTCATTTTATTCTTCTACAAGTGGTGATCCAGTTTTGCCAACACCATTTGCTGAAGATGGTGTCTTTCCTCCACTGAGTTTTCTTGGCCCCTTTGTCAAATATGGGGTGGCTGAAATTGTATGAGCTCAAGTTTGGATCTTCAGTTTTGTCCCATTGTTCAATGGGTCTGTTTTTGTGCCAGTTCCAGGCTGTCTTTAGGACTATAGCTCTGTAGTATAGCTTGAAGTCTGGTAAGGTAATTCCCCCTGTATTGCATTTTTCACTCAGGGTTGCTTTGGCTATTCAGGGTCTTGAGTTTTTCCATATGAATTTAAGGATTTTTTTTCCAAGTCTTTGAAGAAACTCTTGGGGAATTTAGTTGCGATTGCATTGAATCTGCATATTAATTTGGATAGAATGGGCATTTTTACTATATTAAATTTTCCAATCCATGAGCATAGGAGGACTTTCTATCTTCTGATGTCTTCTTCAATCTCCTTCTTCAGGCGTTTATAATTTTTTGTTGTAGAGATTGTTGGTGTCTTTCATTAGTTTTTTTAAAAAATTTATTAATTTTATTTATTTCTGTATGTGTATGAATGTCTGCATGCAAGTTTGTGCACCCATGTCGTACAATGCCGCGGAGGTCAGAAGCGGGTGTTGGATTCCCCTGGAACTGGAGTTCTCCTGGAATTGGAGTTTCAGATGGTTCTCAGCCACCATGTGGGTGCTGGGGATCAAACCCGGGTCCTCTGTAAGAGAGGTTAGCGCTCTTAACTGCTAGGCCATCTCTCCAGCCACAGCATTAGGTTTGTTCCAAGGTATTTTATTGTCTTTGAGGCTATTGTGAGTGGGAGGGTCTACTTATAGTCCTTCTTCATTTGCTATTGATTTTTCTAGGTTAATTTTATATCCCACCACTTTACTAAAACTCTTAATCATTTCTAGGAATTTTCTGGTGGAGTTCTTAGCATCCCTTAGGTAAACTATCATATCCTCTGCACAAAAGGATGAAATGACTTCCTCTTTTCGAATTAGTACTCCTTTAATTTCACTTTCTTGTTTTATTGCCCTAGCAAGCATTTCAAGCACTATATTGAAGAGGAGAGGTGATGGGGTCAGCCTTGCCAGGTTCCTGCCTTTAAGGAGAATGCTTCTAACTTTTCTCCATTTAGGATCATGTTGGCTGTGGATTACTTGTATATGGCTTTGATTATGTTGAGGAATGATCCCTCCAGACCAATTTCCTCTAGGAATTTTAGTACGAAGGGATGCTGGATTTTGTCAAAGTCTTTTTCTGCATCACTTGAGATGATCATGTGGTTTTTGTCCTTCAGTCCATTTATGTGTTTTTCTTTATTTTTTGAGACAGGGTCTCCCTTTAGTCTCAGCTGGCCTGGAGGTCGCTATGTAGACCAGGCTGGCCTTGAACTCACAGAGATCTGCCTGTCTCTGCCTCCCAAGTGCCAGGATTAAAGGCATACACCACCACACCTTTTCCAAGATGGTTCTTAGCTGCCACGTGGATGCTGGGAATCAAACCTGGATTGTCTACAAGAGCAGTCAGTGCTCCTATCTGTTGAGCCATTGCTCCAGCCCCATTTATGTGTTTTATGATATTTATTGATTTACCTATGTTGAAACACCTTTGCATCTCTGGTATATAGCCAACTTGGTCTTGATGAATAATCTTTTTATATGGGTCTGTATGTGGTTTGCAAGTATTTTGTTGAGAATTTTTGTGTCTATGTTCATTATTGAGATGGGTCTGTAGCTTTATTTTTTGGTTGTATCTTTGCCTGGTTTTGGTAATAGAGTGATGCTGGCTTCATGGAAGGAATTTAGGCAATCTCCCTCTGTGTCCTTCTGAACATTTTGAGAGGTAATGGCTGTCAGTATTCTTTAAGTATTCTATAGAATTCTGCCATGTAACTATCTGGGCCTGGGGCTTTTTTAGTTGGGAGATTTCTTATTACATTTTCAATTTCCTCCAATATTATAGGTTTGTTTAAGCTGTCACTTTCTTCTTGGTTGATCTTTGTTGGATTTTCAGGATTTCAGATATCCATCCATTTCTCTTAGGTTTTCAAATTTAGTAGAGGATAGACTTTTGAAGTATTCCTGTATAATTGTCTGGATCTTTTTATTTTCTGTTGTGATTTTTTTCCTTTCATCACAAATTCTATTGATTTGGAGTTGCTCTTGCTTTCTTTTAGTTAACTGGGCTAGAGGTCTGTCTATCTTATTTACCCTTTCAAAGAACCAACTTTTGGATTCATTGATTCTTTGTATTATTTTCTTTGTTTCTATTTCATTGATTTCTGCTCTGATTTTTGTTATTTCTTCCCTCTTTTGGGTTTAGGGTTCATTTGTTCTTATGTCTCAAGTGTTTTTTAGCTGCATTGTTAGATTGTTTATTTGTACTCTATTTTTTTTAATGTAGGCACCCAGGGCTATAAATTTCCCTCTTAGTACTGCTTTCAAATCATCCCATAGGTTTTGTTGTATTGTCATTTTTGTTTAGTTCCAAGAACGTTTTTATTTCTTTCTTTATTTCTTCCTTGACCCATTCATTATTCAGGAGGCTGTTGTTTAGTTTCAATGTGTTATGCTTGAGAGCGAGATGTGTTTCCTGTAGACAGCCTATAGATGGATTCTGTTTTCTAATCCATTCTCCCACTCTGTGTCTTTTGATTGTGGAGTTTAGATCATTAATATTTAAGGTCATTATTGAGAGATGTGTGTTGCTTCTTTTCACCTTGTTTTCTGTTTGCGTTTTCGATCTAGGTTTGTATTTTCTTTTTTTATTTGATTTTTTAACAATAAGTAATAAGTAATGAACACAAGCATCCTTCATGTAAAACCAATTTGCAAGCAGCTATGCCCAAACCCACACAGCCCAAGGCTCCCACCATCCAGCTGGAGGGGTTTGTATGTACAATCCTGTTGATCAAATAAGTGTCCAGTCTATATTGCTGTAGTTTCACAATTCACCCCAATTGCAGCCCTTACATTCTATCATGGCTCCTCTTCTGCAGATTGTTCCCTGGGCTTTAGAAAAGGGGTACAAGTGGGTGAGAGGCAAAACAGTCTACTTTCTCTGGAGATGTCGTTTTGGACTCTGATCGGTTCAGGCTATTTCTTTCATTGGTTGGCAGTTTATCCAGGAATAACCTTTCAATTCTACTAATGAAGCACAAGCAATTACATATACAGGCATTTAAAGAGTACTAGTTATTATGTTTGGTTACATTGGTATAGACGCAGATGTTTGGATGGTATGCTAATCCATGAACTATAGCTTTTCTGTAAAAGACGACAAGGTCTTACTGTGGCTTATAACATCTCCTAACCACTAGAGGATGTAAGCTTGTGGCATCAGCCATGAATTATTCCTCCAAGGAGAGAGCTAATAGCCAATTAGATTTGGGATATTCAGACATATGGCTGCCACTGCTGCACAGTATTTCCAGGCAGGTGAGGTGTAGCTGATGCTGACAGAGGAGTCTTGCTTGATTCAAGGAGACCAATATTTGCTTTATTGATTTAGTGGCCTTTGGTTACGCTCTCTGGCGTTCCAGAGACAAACTGTACACTTGCAAGTGCGGTCTCAATATATCTTTCCCATGTTTACACTAGGTCTTTGACAGCAGGGCCTTACTGCCTCTCTTCTTGCAGGTATCCCAGTTTACAGGCAAGAAGCCTTTACCTTTTGGGGGGCTTGGATCCCCTGGACAATATCTCCTTGGCAGAATAATCTATTTCTGATACCAGAGCTCTCCAGTATTAATATATTTTACTTAATTACACAGCTTATAAAGACTTTAGTATTATATTTGGCTCTGAATAGAGAATAATCCTTTCACAGTTCCTACGTCTATTAGTCAATTAAAGAAAAAAGTTATACTGGTTTTATAAGAGATTACCTCTATAACAGTCAGCTCTAATTTACAGTTAGGGAATGACTTCATTACCATCATGTTTTTCTTTGTTCTATGAAATGGAGGTAAGAAAGACTCTCATATTAAAACTTTGCAGCAACTGGAAGGTAAGGTTCATTAGGGCTCATTATAAACCATTGTTACAAATAGGATCCACAGAGATGTTTTATGCCTGTAGTAGTCTGAGGCTTTTCTTCCTTTTAATGTTTACATGGGCCAACTTCTCTGCTGGTATTTCTAGGTACATCCTGCACAATACAAAGCTGTATCTTTCATCTTCATCCATTAAGTTGGTGACCTGTGGGAACATGCAAATCTTTTCCCATAGTCAGTTTTTTTTTTTTTAACAATTTTTTATTTATTTCTGTATGTGTATAAATGTACTGTCTGCATGCAAGTCTGTGCACCCGTGTTGTGCAATGATGTAGAGGTCAGAAGACAGCGTCGGACTCCCCTGGAACTGGAGTTCTCCTGGAATTGGAGTTTCAGACAGTTCTCGGCCGCCTTGTGGGCGCCAGGGACCGAACCTGGGTCCTCTGCAAGAGCGTTCGGCGCCCTCAACCGCTAGGCCATCTCTCCAGCCCTTCCCATAGTTAGTTTTAAGATTTAAATTGAAAAATTTGACAAAAGGTTTAATATATAACTGTATCCCCCCCTTTTTTATTTTAGGTTATTATTTTTTGAACCATGAAGCTCAAAAAGGCAGTTGTATTACACATACCTATAGGCAAGAATCAAGGGGTAAATTCTCATTAAATTTTACCCAAGCTCTTTATCATTGACTGTATGTGGTTAATTTAGGAAGAAAACTTAATTCCTTAAGTTAAATTATCCTACAAGTAAAAGAAAATGTTACACGATGACACTGCACAATAAAAAATTATAGAGAACATTTGTATACATTAATCCCAAAGTTGTAGTTATACAAATTTTAAGTAAAACAAATGTGGACAACAATTTATATTTCCAATTAGCTTAAATGCATTACCATTTTTATGAAAACCTTTTAACCAATGTTGTTTAATATAGACATTTTTACTTTTACTAAGTCATAAAATACCATATAATATGTAAACAAATTTTGGGCAAATTTGGATATCTGTTAAACTCACATCCATAAAATATACATTAACCAAATATAGACCCATGTCCCCCTCCCAGCCGTTTCAGTCAGTTCTCTGATGCAGTCTTTTCTGTTTTTGGTGTTGTTCTTTTCTTTTTTTTAAAATTTTTTTTAATTAATTTTATTTATTTCTTTATGTGTATGAATATACTGTCTGCATGCAAGTCTGTGCACCCGTGTCGTGCAATGCCGCGGAGGCCAGAAGAGGGTGTCGGATTCCCCTGGAACTGGAGTTTCAGACAGTTCTCGGCCGCCATGTGGGTGCTGGGGATCGAACCTGGGTCCTCTGTAAGAGCGGTCGGCGCTCTTAACCGTTAGGCCATCTCTCCAGCCCTGGTGTTGTTCTTTTCAATATGCATCACTCCCCACAGGAAATATTTACAACTGGGTTATTGGCGCTACCATCCACAGATGAGGGATACCATTCATCATTTGTTTTTCTGGGACTGTGTTACTTCACTTAACATAGTATCTTCTAGTTCCATCCATTTACCTGCAAAGTTCATGATGTTGTCTTTTTTTACTGCTGCATAGAACTCCATTGTGTAGATGTACCACATTTTCTCTATCCACTCATCAGTTGAGGGGCATTTGGGTTGGTTCCGCCTTTTTGCTGTTGTGAACAAAGCTGCAATAAATATAGCTGTGCATGTATCTCTGTGGTAAGGTGAGTCTTGTGGGTATATACCCAGGAGTGGTATGACTGGGTCAGATGGCAAGCTCATTTTGAGTCTTCCAAGGGTTCTCCACACTGCTTTCCATAGTGTCTGTACAAGTTTACATTCCCACCAGCAGTGGATGAGTGTTCCCCTCTCCAGTACTTGGAATCATTTGTTTTCTTGATCCTAGCCAGTCGTATTGGAGTAAGATGTAATCTTAAGGTGGTTTTAATTTGCATTTCCTTAGTTATTACTGACATTGAACACTTCTTAAGATGTTTCTCGGCTATCTCTAATTTCTCACCTGTGAAGTCTCTGTCCAGCTCTTTGTTCAATGTTTTGGGTGGGTCATTTGTTTTCTTACTTCTTTGTTTTTTGAGTAGTTTATATACTCTGGAAATCAATGCTTTGTCATATATATCTGTGGTGAAGGTTTCCTCCCACTCTGCGGGTTTTCTCTTCACTTCCTTGAATGTTTCTTTTGATGTACAGAAGCTTTTCAGTTTAATGAGGTCCCATTTGTCTATTGTCAACCTCAATTCTTGTGGTGCAGCTGCTGTCTGATTTAGAGAAGTCTTTTCCTATGCCTACGTCTTGTAGTCTGTGGCCAAGTTTTTCTTCTATTGCCTCCAGAGTTTGGGGTTTCATATTGAGGACTTTGATCCATCTGGAATTGACATTTGTACAGGGTGAGAGGTAGGGGTTTAATTTCATTCTTCTACAAGTAGTGATCCAGTTTTGCCAACACCACTTGCTGAAGATGCTATCTTTCCTCCACTGTGTCATCTTGGCCCCCTGTCAAATATGAGATGGCTGAAACTTTATGTACTCAGGTTTGGATCTTCAGATTTGTTCCATTCGTCAACAGGTCTGTTTTTGTGCCAGTATCAAGCTGTTTTTATGACTACAGCCCTGTAGGATAGTTTGAAGACTGGTATAGAGATCACCCCTGTATTGCTCTTTTCACTCAGGGTTGCTTTGGCTATTCAGGGTCTTTTTTTTCCAAATGAAATTCGAGATTTTTTTCCAAGCCCATGAAAAACCTCTTGGAGATTTTAATTGGGATTGCATTAAATCTGTACAAGAGTTTGGGTAGAATGGACATTTTTACTATACTAATTTTCCCAATCCATGAGCATGGGAGATTTTTCCATCTTCTGATGTCTTCTTCAATTTTCTTCTTCAGGGGTTTAAATTTTTGTTGTAGAGATATTTAGTGTCTTTGGTTAGGTTTGTTCCTGGGTATTTTATTGTTTTTGAGGCTATTGTGAGTGGGAAGGTCTCCTTGTAGTCCTTCTTCAGTTGCTTGTTGTTGGTGTAAAGAAAGGCTACTGATTTTTCTAGGTTAATTTTGTATCCTGCCACTTTACTGAAACTCTTAATCATTTCTAGGAGTTTTCTGGTGGAGTTTTTAGCATCCCTTAAGTAAATGATCATATCATCAGCAAAAAAGGGATAGTTTGACTTCCTCTTTTCCACTTAGAACTCCTTTAATTTACTTTTCTTGCCTTATTGCCCTAGCAAGTGTTTCAAGCACTATATTGAAAAGGAGTGGTGGCAGGGGGCAACCTTGCCGAGTTCCAACCTTTAAAAGGAATGCTTCTGTCATTTCCCCATTTAGGATGATATTGGCTGTGGGTTTCCTGTATATGGCTTTGATTACATTGAGGAATGATCCCTCCACTCCATTTCCCTCTAGGACTTTAAGCATGAAGGGATGCTGGATTTTGTCAAAGGCTTTTTCCACATCACTTGAGATGATGGTGTGGTTTTTGTCTTTCAATCCATTTATATATTTCATGATATTTATTGATTTTCATATGTTGAACCATCCCTGCATTTCTGGTATGAATCCAACTTGGTCATGATGGATGATCTTCTTGTTGTGGGTCTGTATTGATTTGAAAGTATTTTATTTAGAATTTTTGCATAGAAATGGGTCTATAGTTCTCCTTTTTGCTTGTATCTTTGCCTGGTTTGGGTAATAGAGTGATGCTGGCTTCATAGAAGGAATTTGGGAGAATTCCCTCTGTATCCTTCTAAACATCTTGAGTAATACTGGTTGTAAGTCTTCTTGAAATGTTTTATAGAATTCTGCCATGAAACCATCTGGGCCTGGGGTTTTTTTTAGTTGGGAGGTTTCTTATTATATCTTCAATTTCTTCATATATTATTGGTCTGTTTAAAATGTTGATCTCTTCTTGGTTGAGCTTTGGTGATTCCCAGGATTTCAGATATTTATCCATTTCTTGTAGGTTTTCAAACTTAGTAGAATATAGGTTTTTGAAGTATTCCCATATGATTTTCTGGATCTTTTCATGGTCTGTTTTGATATTACCCCTTTCATCTCAGATTCCATTGATTTGCAGTTGTTCCTTCTTTCTTTTGGTTAACTGGGCTAGAGGCCTATCTATCTTGTTTATTCTCTTAAAGAACCAACTTTTGGATTCATTGATTTTTTTGTATTGTTTCTTTGTTTCTATTTCATTGATTTCTGCTCTGATTTTTGTTATTTCTTGTTGTCTCTCAAGTATTTTTTTAGCTGCAGTGTTAGATCCTTCACTTGTGCTCTTTCTGTTTTTGTTTTGTTTTGTTTTGTTTTTTATGATGTAGCCACTCAGGGCTATAAACTTCCCTTTTAGGACTGCTTTAAAGTGTCCCATAGGTTTTGTTGTGTTGTATTATCATTGTCATTCAGTTCCAAGAATGTTTTTATTTCTTTCTTTATTTCTTCCTTGACCCATTCATTATTCAGGAGGGTGTTGTTTATATTGAAAAAACAGAGAGCTTTATTGCTCTGTGGTCTGATACAATGCATGGAATTATTTCAATCTTTTTGAATTTGTTGAGTTTTTTTTTCCAGTGTTTAGGTGGAATATTCGACAGATGTCTGTGAGATCCATTTGGTGTATTATATCATTCAGTTCAGATGTCTCTCTGTTTATTCTTTATCTGATTGATCTGTCCAAAGGACTTAGTGGGGTACTGAAGTCCCCTACTATTAGTGTGCTGGGGTTAATCTGTGCCTTGAGGTCCTGAAGAATTGTCTTTATAAAGTTTGGTGCACCAGAGTTTGGTGCATATATATTCATGATTGTGAAATCTTCATGGTCAATCGTTCCTTTGATAAAGATATAATGTCCCTCTTTGTCTCTTTTGATTTCTTTTACTTTGAAGTCTATTTTGTTTAATATTAAAATAGCAACACCTGCTTTCTTTTTTGTACCATTTGCTTGGAATATTTTTCCATCCCTTCACCTTAAGTCAGTGCCTGTCCTTGAGATTGAGATGGGTTTCTTGCAGACATCACATAGATGGGTTTTGTTTCCTAATCCAATCTCCCAGTCTATGTCTTTTGTTTGGGAAGTTTAGTCCATTAATATTTAAGGTTATAATTGAAAGATGGATGTTGCTTCCTTTCACCTTATTATCAATTTGCATTTTTAGTCTCGGTTTCTACTTTTGAAGTTATGTTTTTATTAGTTTCTCTTTCTAGGTGCTTGGTGATAGTTGCTCCTCTATTCTGCCCTTTGAATTGCTTCAAGTATTTTATGAAGAATTGGTTTTCTGGACATGTATTCTATCATCTTGTTTATGTTTCTCTCTCCTTCAACTATAATTGACATTTTTGCTGGTTATAGTAACCTGGGTTGGCATCCATAGTCCTTTAATACTGGGAATACTTTGCTCCATGTTCTTCTTGCTTTCATGGTTTGCACCAAGAAGTCAGTTGTAATTCTGATGGGTTCCCCCTTATAGGTGACTTGTTGTTTTTCTTTTGTAGCTTTCAGAATTTTGTCTTGTTTTGGGTGTCTAGCATTTTAACTATGATATGGCGTGGGGAGTTTCTTTTCTGATCTTGTCTGTTTGGAGTTCTATGTGCTTCTTGTGTTTGTATGGGTTTGTCTTTTCTTAGTTTGGGGAAATTTTCTTCTATTATTCTGTTGAAGATCTGATCAATACTATTCTCTTGAGATTCTTCTCCTTCCTCTATTCCTATGAGGCAGAGGTTTAATCTTTTCATAGTGTCCCATATTTCCTGGTTGTTCCACTTTTATGTATTTTTAAATTTTTCATAATCTTTATTTGAGCTTTTTAGTTGCTCTGTGTTATCTTCCAGGTCTGATATTCTTTGTTATGCTTCCTCCATTCTATTTCTGAGGCTTTTTCCATTCCTTTCTTCTTGATTAGATGAGTGTTCTATTTCCTTTCTCATTTCATCCTGTGATTTCTTTAGTATTTCCACTTCCTTTGGGAGCTTCTTGATCTCTTCTTGGTGCTCCTTACTTTGCTGGTTGGCTTTCTTTTTCAGTGTTTCCACTTCCTTCTGGAGTTTGTCATGTTTTCCCTCTACTTCTTTCTGGAGTTTGTCAATCTGTTCCTTTAGTTCTTTCTGAAGTTTGTCATTGTCTCCCTCTAGGTCCTTCTTGAGTTTTTCATTCTCTCTCCTTAGTTCTGTTCCTTTAGTTCTTTCTGAAGTTTGTCATTGTCTCCCTCTAGGTCCTTCTTGAGTTTTTCATTCTCTCTCCTTAGTTCTCCAAGTTCTTTGACTTTTTCTTTATATTCTTTAATTTCTGTGAATAGGTCTTCAATTGTTCCTCGGATATCTGTTTCTTGGGTCACCCCCACCCCGGGAATCCCACTCTAGCAATCTCTGACAGGGTTGGTAGAGCTTGATGTGGAATTATCCTGCACTTTTCCATGTTGTCCCTTCATCGTGTCACTGGCATGTGGGTTTCTCTTTTTTTGCCTGTATTCGGATGTGAATCACAAATATCTTTTCACTGTGTTGGAGGCTTGTTTTGCTTGCCTCCTTCAGATGCCTTTTTTTTCCTTCCTTGTTTATGGTGTGTTGACTTGTCTAGGTTTCAGGCTTTCAATTTTGTTTATATATTAGAAGTAGAATTCACTCTTCCATTTCTGTTCTGAAGGTTCTCCAAAAAAATCCACTTGGACACTCTCTCAGCAATTCCAGCTGGCTTGTGGGGATATGCCTGACTTAGCCTGTGCCCCAGTACTCTGTGCTTCAGGTGGTCCTGGCAGGGCCCTGACCTGATTACTGAACACTCAAGTCTCACAATGGCACCATGCCCAGTTTTACTACCGGCTACAAGGGCCAAGGGCGACCCTACCCCAACAGCCACACCTGACAAGGGTTTAACAGGGCCATGTTTGATCCCAGCAAGCAGCCAGGGCCACTGCACCCTGCCACAAACCAACAAATCAATTATCCAGCAACCCAAGAGTAGATCTATCCTAAAATCTGCCTTGCTGAAGCACCCAGCTCCTACCTGTGCTTCAGGTGGTCCTGGCAGGGCCCTGACCTGACCACTGTGCACTCAAATCTCACAATGGCTAGGTTTATAGGTTTGTATTTTCATAGTTATACTTTTATTAATTTCTCTCACTGTTTGGGGATAGTCACTCCTTTCCTCTGTCCTTTGAATTGCTTCACGTATTTTTTGAAGGTTTGGTTTTCTGGACATATATTCTTTCATTTTGATTATGTCATGAAAGATTTTTCTTTCTCCTTCAACTATAATCGACATATTATAGTAATCTGGGTTATCATCTATAATTGTTTAGTACTGTGAATACTATGGTATGTGTTCTTCTGGCTTTCATAGTTTGCACTGAAAAGTCAGGTGTAATTCTGATGGGATTCCCCTTATATGTAATTTGTTTTTCTCTAGCAGTTTTTAGTATTTTGTCTTTGTTTTGGGTGTCTAGTATTTTAACTATGATATAGCATGGGGAGTTTCTTTTCTGTTCTCATCTATTTGGTGTTCTATGTGCTTCTTGTATTAGTATGTGTTTGTCTTTTTTCAGTTTGGGGAAATTTTCTTCTATTATTCCATTGAAGATTTGATCCATACCATTGTCTTGGGATTCTTCTCCTTTGTCTATCTTATGATATGAAGGTTTGGTCTCTTCATAGTCTCCCACATTTCCTAATCATTCCGCTCTTGCATTTTAAAAAAATTTTCATATTATTTTCTCGAGCATTCTACCCCTTCCACTTCATCTTCCACTGTTGATATTCTATTTTCTGCTTCCTCTAATCTATTCCTGAGGCTTTCTCCCATTCTTTCCTGTTGAGTGGGCAAGTATTCAATTTCCTTTTTCACTTCATCCTGTGATTTCTTTGGGATTTCCATTTCCATTTGGAGCTTGTCATTCTCTTCTTGTAGCTCCTTGCTTCCCTTGTGTGTGTGGTTGGTTTCCTTTTCATTTCCACGTGTGATCTCTTCAGTGTTTCCACTTCCATCCAAAGTTTGTCATTCTCTCCCTCTAGTTCCTTCCTGAGTTTGTCATTCTCTCCTTCTAGTTCCTTCCTGAGTTTGTCATTCTCTGCCTCTAGTTCCTCCTGAGTTTGTCATTCTTTCCCTCTAAGTCCTTCCTGAGTTTGTCATTATCTCCTTTTAGCTCTTTGATTTGTTCTTTATATTCCTTGATTTCTTTGAGTATGTCTAAGCTTGTTCTTCTAAGATCTGTGTCTTGGGTTGCTTCCAGGTAAATCTCATTGTAGGAATCTTTTACAAAGGACTGGTACAGTTTGGTGTGGATTTATTCTGGTTCTTCCCATGTTTTTTTTTTCCGTTGTGTTTTTGGCATGTGGGTTTGTTTTGTTGCTTCTTTTCTAATGTGAATCTCAACTGTTTCTTCACTGCTTTGGAGACTTGCTTTGCTTATTTCCTTCAGATGCTTTTTGTGTTCTCCTTGTTTATGGAGGGCAGGCTGGTCTAGGTTTCTGGTTTCTACTTTTGGTTATATATTGGAAAGTTCAGCTAACTCTTCCCTTTCTATTCTGAAGGCCCTCCAGAAATTGGATAGGTAATAACCAGGTGGGTTCACCACTGAGCACTGCGCTCACTTGGCTTCCCTCCGGCAGTTCCTCTATGTTGGCTGGGAGGTCTAGTATGCTGGGACTGGAGTTGTGGTAGGTTCCTGTCTCTTCTGTTTCCTTTCACCTTGGACTCACTACCTCTATCCCCACTGGGACACTCCCATCACAGCTCAAATGGGGGGGTGGAGGTTTGCTTCCTTGGTCCACACACCAGCCCCCTGTGCTGGTGGCTGGATAACTCCACCTACACTGATCATGCAGGAGAGGTGTGGAATTTTGCCTGGGCACTGAGACCCAGGCAGCTGGTGCTGGATTCTCAAGCCTGGTAGTAGGCTCTTGTTGTACAATCCTGTCCCCCTGATTTGGATCCCTAGAACCCAAATAAAGGTAGAAGCAAAAATCTGACTCCATAAAGTTGTCCTCAGAGTCCCACACACATGTTGTAGCATCCAAACCACTGCCCAACATCATGTACACACATACACAATAAAATAATATTAAAAATTGTGTAATTCCCAAGACACAAGAAGTAGGATTATGAGAGGGGAGTTCATCTTCAATGACCTCCAATCCCAGCAGTGACTAACAAGCTACCAAATAGTTTGAAAAATTGTGCTAAACTCATTTATTAATTACAACCATTTTCATATTATCTGAGTAGACTGAGAATGAGTGTTCTTATATCTTTGCTATTTTGAAAATATTTAAAAATCAGCTTATGGGTTTTTTTTTTTGCTAAGCTTATTATTGAGCTTTTGTAGACTTCACACAGCAGTTCTTTTTCTTAATTTTTTTTATTTATTTACTTACGTGTATGAATGTACTGTCTGCATGTAGGTCTGTGCACCCATGTCGTGCAATGCCGTGGAGGTCAGAAGAAGGCATCAGATTCCCCTGGAACTGGAGTTCTCCTGGAACCAGAGTTACAGACTGTTCTCAGCTGCCATGTGGGTGCTGGGGATCAAACCCGGGTCCTCTGCCAGAGCAGTCGGCGCTCTTAACCGCTAGGCCATCTCTCCAGCCCCAACACACAACAGTTCTTAATGAAATTTACACCCCTCTACCCTACCCATGTCATCACATCCACCCGCCCCCACCTTCACTGGACTCACGTGTTCTGCCATACATGTTAAGTCATATCCAGTCAAGCATTTGTACCTAGAGGTCTTTTGGGTGACTTTTGTTTTCTTTATTTTTTAATTTATTATTGTTATTAAACTATTTCCATACATCATACATCATTTTTCAATTGAATTTAGAGTTACTTCCTTTCCATGCCCTCCCACCCCACCTGGGCTCCTGCACTCTGTCATACATGTCTTGCATTGTTTTCTGAGTCTTTTCAGAGTTTCTTTTTTTTTTTTT
>VZQC01003837.1:505499-591444 GCA_009823505.1 Rhizomys pruinosus
TGTGGGTTGAGAGAGAGAGAGAGAGAGAGAGAGAGAGAGAGAGAGAGAGAGAGAGAGATAAACACATACATAAATATATACAATGGGACTTCAGCCAATATCCAGTCTATAAAGAGGAAAGTCTGCTCATGCTTCAAAAAGGGAAGCCTGGTCTAGTAAGATCTGATTTTGTCCTCGAGTGAATGGAACTGGTAAAGAAAAAGCTGAAAGAAAACAGGGGTTCCCACCCCCCCCCCCAAAAAAAACCCCGAATGACCTCTGAGGATCAGATCCTCAACTGACCTTGAGAAAACAAAAACCTTGGTTAATCTGGGTTAACTATGTGGCCTTAAGCATCCCAAAGGAAAGTATAACCAAAAATAAAAAGTCAGTAAGGCCTGAGAAATTGTACTTCAGATAGAAACTGGAGACTTTTTTCTTTTTAAAATTTTTTTAAATCTCTGTATGTGTATGAATGTACTGTCTGCATGCAGGTTTGTGCACCCGTGTTGTGCAATGCAGCGGAGGTCAGAAGAGGGTGTCGGATTCCCCTGGAACTAGAGTTCTCCTGAAAGACACTACTCTCCTTGAGAAGGTGACATCCTTGCGTCTAACATGTCACATGTTCTACCACTGTAGTTCTTTAGATCTTGGTTTTTTTAAAGCAAGAAAATATTTTAAGCTCCAAATATTTTATACACAGGGAAATTGGGATAATTATTTTGAAATGCAATAATTTGAAAACTGGAAGATTTTGGAGACAATTTGGACAGATGTAGTTAGGAAGCCAGCTGAAATCAGGCTCAGTCCCTTTGTAAAACAGAGGGTCCCTTTTTGGGTTCTTAGTCTCATTTAAAAAAAAAATTAAAAATGGACTCAGAGGGCATCTCAAGGATGATTTTATTCATACAGGCAAGCTGAAAATTCCTTTGGCCAGGAAGAGAGGAGATGGAGAAAAATGCCCAGGCTTTTCAGTTAGCCATGAAAGTCGAAGAAGCAGGAAGAAAGTCGGGGTTGAGAAAGCGCCTCGGAGTGCTGACTATGGACCTGAGTTAGGAGAGCACCAATTCTAGGCTGTTGTGAGCAAAGATAAAGGACTGGACCATGGACACATGGTTAGGGAAGAAAAGGCAGTCCCAAGAATGAGACCAGGCCAAAGAGCTGAGGAAAGAGCACCCAAAGCACCCAGCCTCGCAGTTCATCGCAGTGCATAGCCCTTTAGGGAACCTTTTTAACCTCTTCTGCTTGTAGCTTGTGGACCCCTCCCCCCAGCACTTGCTCTGTTCATTAGGTGAAGTCCAGGCAAAGAAGGGGTTCTGTTCTTCCTCTTTCCTTGGCAAACTGGTTCCTTTCATATGTTAACAGATGTTTCAGTCCAGGCCCTATTCTAACAAATCCGTGACTCTGAAAGTCATGTTTTGGCATTTAACAATGTTTCAATTGGACAAATACCATGCATATGGTGAACAATGACTCTAATTTGTACAGGTGGCTCCTCACGAGGAAGCCACATGTAGAATTTTTTTAATTCTACAATCACAATCTGGTTACGTGGATGTTATAAAGGAGGGCTTTGCTGGTACCTACAGGTCATGTACAGTTGTGAGGCATCTGGACAGAACCCGCAACAGTCTCTTGCTATAGTGGAGTATAAAATAACCTACCACAGACTTATGTGCTGTGTGCTTGGCCCCAGCCAGTGGCACTGTTTGGGGAGGTTGTGGGAACTTTAGGAGGTAAGATCTAGCTGGAGGAAGTAGGACACTGGGAAAGAATCTTGAGGTACCTTGTTCATTTTCTCTTTCTGTCTTCAGTCACTGATGGTAAGAAGGATAGTTTTATGTCAAAAAGAATAAGATAGTATATTCCTGAGCCAACTATGAGTGGCCACAGCCCAGGAACAGAGATTTGGGTTATCTCAAAGTGCCATTTAAATGTGTGACAGTTTCATGAATTTACTATAGTAACAGAATGAATAACTTCATAAATGAACACGGTTTTCAAGTCATACTGGTGGTTATAGCAGGTAGGCAGGTTGCAGCAAGGTAAGGAAAGCTCTGTTATAGGTCTCAGATGCTCTTTGAAATATTGCCAGCTTATAGATGAGTAGACACTAGGGGTCTCTTCATACATTCCAAAAGATTTGTGTAATAGTCACAGAACGTTAGGTTACACACAAAGGTGGGTAATAAATGGCTGTTTAGGGAGCTAAAGATAGCCCAAGATAAACTGGGTTTGCACCTGTAACCTTCCAACCTCCCAACACTTTTGTAGGCTGTTCAATGTGGGTGTGGCTTCTTTCTGAGAACTTTAATCACATCTTCATCCACCAAGAAGCAGAAAAGAGATTCTATGACACACTTTCACTGCCATGATGCCTGACCTTGATTTATGAAGTGAAGCAACCATGGACCACACTCTCTGAAATTGTGAGCTAAAATAAATAATCACTAGAAGGAGAAGTATATACGGTATACATGTATGACATTCTCAAAGAATGAATAAAAATATTTAACTAAAGGGGCTGGAGAGATAGCCTAGTGGTTAAGAGCACCGGCTGCTCTTGTAGAGGACCCGGGTTCGATCCCCAGCACCCACATGGCGGCTAAGAACTGTCTGTAACTCCAATTCCAGGAGAACTCCAGTTCCAGGGGAATCTGAGACCCTCTTCTGACCTCCACGGCATTGCACGATACAGGTGCACAAACCTACATGCAGACAGTACACTCATGTACATACAAAAATAAATAAAATAAAAAAAAATATTTAACTAAAAATAAAGAGACTTAAAAATCAGTAAATAAATCAATCCTTCATTTAGGTTGCTTGTGCCAGATATTTGGTCATGATAAGGACAATAACCAAGCAGGTGAGTGACCCTTGTCCTGGGTCCTGAAGTCCACCATGGAGTGCACAGGAGAAAGACAACTTGAACGAAGCAGGAGTTCAGAACGGTGAGAAGTGGAGGTGCTGGGAAAATAAGGTGATACGGAGACTTTCTGTCTTTTTTTTTTCTTTCTTTCTTTCTTTCTTTCTTTCTTTCTTTCTTTCTTTCTTTCTTTCATGCATTTATTGGGAAAAATTAGACAAGGAGTGAAGAAAATGTATAATACCAGCAGTAGCAACTGTAAGAAGGACCCTGGAAGTTAGAAGGGAGGGAGGGCTGGGGGAGGAGCTGCCCTTTGAGGCTTCAGAGCAGAGCTCCATAATCACCACTCCCCAGGACAAAGGCAAATCTAGCAAGGCAGAGAATCCACACACCTCCAAAATCTTACAAGTGAGTCAACTAATAATCTCCAGATACTTATTTGGCAGGCAGCCCAGTCTGCACTCTGAGCACTGTTCCTTATGACAGAAATATCCAGGGCCTGGAATTAGAATGCCGTTGCTTTTGCATTCATGCTACTTGGTCTGTTGTTTAGCAGCCAGCATCCATCAATAGTATCTACCCAGGGTGTGGGGATTGTTGGAAGTTCAGCTCACAATGAAAGCAGAACAAACCCCCAAACCACAGGCCTACCCACAGCCTAGATCCACAGTCATCACTGAGGTCCCGGCAGTCAGGGAACCACTCCAGCTTAGCAAGATGCCCATGGGCTACGAATAATAAATAAAGTTATTCACTATTAATCCTGTACCACCTGCACCCCTTGAAAGCCTCAGGAAATAAAGGGCAGCCTGTTTCTGGCTGGTGTGGGAGAAAATCTGATGAAGCACTGTGCTCACATGTTCCCAGTGAAGCCTCCCTGCCCCCACGTGGTCCCTGCCTCTGCCCATCCATGAGGGTACAGTGTGTGTACCTAATGGTTTGTCTGTTGATACAGCAGGTCACAGCTGGATGCTGTTTGTGTATAACAGCCACTAGAAGAGTTTATCCTTCATTCTATCCTAGAGCTCAATCCTATCTAATTAAATGATGGGATTTTTTGTGAAAAATACCAAAGACCTTCTAATTCCACTGAGTAGTATTGTTATGGATCACTGTCAAAGAACTTGGAATTAAACACTCAAGAACTTCTCTTTGGGGAGTGTTCTGGAAGCTGTACATGATGGTGATAGGTCAAGGACCCTGGAAAAAGAAACACAAAGCTGAAGATGGCCCACGTTTCTCACCCACTGATGAGAAGAGGATATATAAACTGGGCAGGAGCCTTGACTCCTGTCCTCAGCAAAATTCAGAAATGGCCTTCTTCCAGTTCTGGATAGAGGCTAGAAAAACCAGTATGTAGGGGTGCTGGACTGGGACATGGTTCCTAAGTGATTTTAGGGTCTCAACCCTTGAGAGGAGAATGTAATAGGGATTATCAGCCTTGGAGGAGATTGAAGATGGACTCCACCTTTGATTTACCTGCTAACACTAGAAAGGACAGTTATGGCAGAATACATGATCTGGGATGGGGTGGGGGTGGGGGGGAAGGGAAAGGGAAATATGCCTGATCTGAATTGGAAAATGATGTACGAAATGCACAAACCATCAATAAAAATTAAATTAAAAAAAAAAAGAAAGGAAACCATCACCACTGTCCCTCCTTAGTTTCCTGTTTGGAAGAGCAGAACAGCTCTGGTTCTGTGGAGAGACATGGCATTCTGATTTGCTCCAAGATCTAAACATTAAATACTCTTTGCTTCCTCCCTTAAGAGTCAATCCAATTGGGCCTGTCAACTACCTGGCCAGGAATGCACCCTTCACCACCCCAGGAAAATTAATTCACTTGAGAATATGCTCAGAGAACAGGGGAATAATGATTGTCCTAATGAGGTAAGGTCCTTCCCCTCCCACAGGACCTTGTCCTCCATGTTGCCCCTTATAGACCTTCCTTCATCTCATGTGGCAGTGTGGAACCTGTCCACTTTTCTGAGACATTTGGAAAACTGTAACTTTCCCCTTTTCTTCTTTTCTTTCTCTTTTTATTTTGGCTATTGGCTAAAGCCCAGAGACTTTGTGTGGAGGGGGGGAACACTCATCACCATCTCTTTATCCTGGTAGCTGCCAAATTTTCAGCTTGCCTATCATAATGTTTTTTCTGAAACCCTAATGAAATTGTCCTTGAGCTTCCTTCCACATATGTTTTTAAGTTCTTTTATTAAGGAGACTAAGAACCCAAAAGCAGGAACCCCAATTTCTCTCTAAACACAAGGGCCAACTTCTGCCACTAACCCTTTGTCTTCAGAATTTGGCTCTTTACCTTCCAAGCGGAAAAGATCTCAAAGGATTGAAGGTCTTAATTAATTTGTATTCATTGTTCTTCTTCCTCTAAAATTTGACCCCTGAGGGTCCCAGTATCAAGAGGCAGTTTACAGTATAGTACCTGAAGTTGTACCTACATGAGCTCACATAGGAATCTGGTTGTTCAGGATACAGGGGGAGGAATGGGTGGTTGTTCCCAGACGGAGAAATGTAGAGCTTCTGTGACTATACCAACTCTGGTGATTCTGGTCAATATGACTTTGGCTTTCACTCCCTACCTGAAGCTCTGTGTCACTCTTCCGAGAATTAGTTCCTTTCTCATAGGCAGAAGTGCTTCTTCGGTTCCTCATAATCTAGCCTGAAGGAAAATATTTGGATCAGTGTTGTAATTTTTGAATTTTTGTGACATAGATTTTAGAGTTTGGGGTCTTCATACCTCAGTTGTATATCATCTAGAATCCTCATGAATCCCTTTATGGCATGCCTATTTTCTCAGTGAAGCAGTGCTGATGATGAATGGAGAGCCCAGGGAGTTCAAGGAATGAAAAAAAGTGGGAGTGATCTCAAAATAAGAACCCACAACAGTTACTGGCCAGACAATGACCTTCTAGGTGTTTATATGTCTACAAAATCTGAGAGTTACTCATATTGTTTTGGAAATTCTTATAAGATTATGAATAATTGAGACATAAATAAAGCAACCTGAACTAAAGATTTGTTGGAGACATGAGTACCTACAAAATCTAAAGCAATCAGTTCAAACAGTACTACCATTGTACTTCAAAATGTGGAAAAGCAGTAAAATAAAAGATTGTTGCATGTATTTAGAAAAGATATTTTGCATCGTTATGAACACAGTGACCTCAGAAATTTTAGTCCTTTGTTTTGCTAAATATTCTATCATAAATTTATTTAATTGGCTTTGATTTCTCAAAGTACCATATTAATAACTGGCAGGGATTTTTTTCAATCTCAATGAATTTTTTATCCTCTAATCACTATTAATAGTTGATGAGAAATATAAAACCAACCAACCAACAGACCTATGAAACACATCAAAACCTTCCTGAACACCACTAATTTCATTCATTGTCACAGATAACATGATGAATCTAATCTGGTGTTTATTTTTATCACTTTATTTCTTATTTTCATGAACTAAATCACATCTACAATCTTGTCCTTATTTTTCTAAAGGAAAATGTTTATTTTGTGTTGTGTTGAGCCCAACTCTGACTATGTGGCTCAGGGTGGCCTGGAACACTTTATCCTCCTGCCTCAGTTTCCCAAGTGCTATAGTTACAGATATTTGCAACATTCCTGTCCAAAAGACTTTGGTATCAAAAGCCATCTGGCTGTTAGCTTGCCATGATGGCTCATACAAGAATCAATAGAGTGATGAGATCTAATAGATACATAAATTTTTCAAAAAACCTTTGTATAACAGAGCAGAATAATATTAAGATAAAAAGAATACCTGCTTAGAAAATGTTTACATTAAATCTGACATTAAGGAAAAAAGATAAGGGGCATATGAGGCTTATTGAAATGTTTGAGCACTGAAAAGAATACAATAGTTTACTGCATTGAGAATGGCAATGAATAGAAGTGCATATACGATTAGCAAAGAATTGATGAGAACATGTCCATCCTTTTAGTATTCTCAGAGTTGTTCATGTAAAATACCTGCACAAGTCATTTTGTAGCTATTAAAGAAGCAAAATGAAAATTTATGATAATAAAACTGGAAGTCAGCCAGTGTATGTTCCTACCATTATGATTATTCATTGGTTGTAAATCAGAAGTGGAAGAGCATCTATTGGACAGTTTTGTGGAATGATTAGTATGAAGCATAAAGATACCCATATTTCTTGAGTCAACTATTTCAGACCCTATGACTTTTTGCAAAGGTAATATTTTCCATAAAAAGCCCCTGTTTACATATATAGGTTTGCTGTAGCAGAAAGAAGTGTCAGGACTCACTGCTCTTAGATTCAGGCATGAGAGTATTTTTTTTTTTTTTTTCTCGGCTACCTGGTGGCCTTGGCAAGAGATGTAACTTCTTTATGTTTTAGCTTCTTCGTGTGAGTTTTAATGATGGAGTTTAAATTGCAGGTCAAATGACTGAATAAATATAGAGCACTTGAAAAGTGACTGGCGTGTTGTGAATGCTCTGTTACATAATGCATGATTGTACTGAAAACTTTTTGAAAAGGAAGTCAACTTTACAGCCCAGCATTAAAAAGGTGTTCTAGTTTGCCTTCTGTTGCAGTGGTAAAACACTTAGCAAAAGCAAAATATGGAGGAAAATGTTTATTTCATCTTACAGGTTATAATCCATCATCAAAAGCCCAGGCAAGGGCTCAAACAGGATGTTGGAGTCAGAAACTGAGAGACCATGGAGGAACACGACTTACTGGCTTGCTTCCAGCCTCACATTCAATTGTCTTTCTTAGACAGCCCAGGCCCACAGGATAGGGTTGGCACCACTCACAGTGGGCTGGGTCCTCCTTTATCAATTAGCCAATCATGAAAATGCTTCACAGACAAGCAGGCTAATCTGATGGAGGAAGTTCCTCAATTGAGGTTCAGTCTTCCCAGGTTTGTCGCGTTTGACAACTGAAGCCAACTGCAACAGAGAGTAAAGGTCACATTGCTGTGACATAACGTCTGTTAAAATTAAGAGAATATTTTGAAGATTCTGGTAGAAAATCAGGTTTGTAGCACAACGTTCAGTTAAAAAGAACTAAAACTTGTGGCATCCACTGTGAGTTATTCCTCCAAGGAGAGAGCTAATGCCACAAGCTTATGTCCTCTAGTGGTTAGGAGATGTTATAAGCCACAATAAGAACTTGTCACCCTTTATAGAGAAACCACAGTTTGCGGATTAGCATACCATCCAAGCATCTGTGTCTATGCTCACAGCTTAGCTTGACATAATAATTAGTACTGCTTAAATGCCTGTACATCCAATTGCTTGTGCTTTGTTTGTATTACTAAAAAGGTATCACTGGAAAAGCTGTCAACCCATGAAGGGAAACAGCCTGAACAGACTAGAGTCCAAAATGACAACTCCAAAAAAAGTAGACTGTTTTCTTCTCACCCACTTGTACTCCTTTCCCAAAGCCCAGGGAACAAATTGCAGAAGAGGAGACGTGGTAGAATGTAAGGGCTGCGGAGAGATAGGGGTGAATCATGAGACTACAGCAATATAGTCTGGACTCTTAACTGATCAACATGTCTGCGCATACAAGCTTCTCCAACTGGACCATGGGAACCTTGGGTTGTTCAAAATTTGGACATATATACTTGCAAAATGCACCAATTACCTAACTGTATGGCAAACTGAGCAACATCAATGTTATCTGAAAACAACTGTGTTCTTATATTGTAGAATCCCTTAAAAATTAACAAACAATAATAATAATTAAAACAAAACAAAACAAAAAAACCCCTCAAAATCCATTTAAGAAGTACCTACAGGAGCCTTTTGATATTTTCCTGTGGGACTGATTTTTCTTATGTTCATTCTCAGGAGTTTGTCCATTTGTTCATATAACAATTTTTTTGAACATCTACCATGTATCAGGCATCATTCCCAGTGTTAAGATACCAAAAAGAATAAAAGAGAAATATACATTGAAAAAAAGAACTAAAACTGTAAGGTCATCATACTCCCAAAGCCATTCTACCTATGTAAGAAAGAATGAGCAAGAGAATTGTTTTGTCACAGTGCTTGCAATAGGGTGGTTTTCAGAGCATTTTCTTTCATCTTATGTTACCTTTTTAATTAAAAATATAACACAAAAGCGTAACGAAACTAATTCCTTTTAAATACTGCCTTTGGCTTTGACTTGCTGTGGTATGCAAAATCAGACAGAACTGGAATGAGGCCGTTTGGGAAACTTTAGTGGGGGTACAGATAAAAACCCGAGTGCTCTCAGTGCTGACAAGGGCTGTTGTGTGCTGCATGATCATTTGTTCTGGAAGCTTGGTTGCTTTCCCTAGCTCTAGCCCACCTGGACCGGCCCTACAACTACACATGGATAAGGGGCGACAAGTGATTCCCTTCTGGATAAATCGCCTCACCCAGAGTTATTTTGTTCTTTGCTTTGCTTGTCTTCCTTCCTTCCTTCCTTCCTTCCTTCCTTCCTTCCTTCCTTCCTTCCTTTCTTCCTTCCTTCCTTCCTTTTTCTTTCTTCATTTTTTGTCTTTTTTTCTAAGCACAACTTTACTGTGGTACAATTGACCTACCCCCCACTGTCCATATTTAATGTACACAATACAATGAGTTTAGATATATGCATAGATATCCATGGACCACTGTCATAGTTAAGGTGATAAACTTGCTGAACACTTCTGAAAGTTTATCCTGTTCCTTTGTTTTGTTTTTGTTTGTTTTCTTTAATATGGTAAAATCAGAGGGAGAGATTGGAAGCTATTGATAAAAAAGAGTGCACAATTCTAATTTCACGGTATACATATGCTCTAGAGAATTCATGCACAACACAGGGCTTTAGTTAACAAAGCTGTATTACATGTTGAATTACTGATGGATATTTTTAAAATGGAAAAAGTGCTCTGAAAGCTTGCTGCTAGGTATTTAGAGAAAAAATTATAATGGTTCCTTCCTGCAGAATTAGAAAATGAAATAACCAGTCTGAAGGAGATTTAGCATGCATTGCCAGTGGACAGGTGAACTTTCTCCAGGATGAAAAGTAAAATGAGAGAACTACTTTATAAAACAAGTGAAGACTTTGAAATAGGTGTCAACACGCTGCTCCTGTAGATAGTAACGGTCCAGTGGTGCTGTGCCCCTCAACCTTGCTCATGGAGCAGTTAATTTCTTTATCTGTGGAACTGAGATAATAAAGGTGCATTGCTCGGTGGGTTTTATACAATCTAAAAGCATCACAGAAGTAATGCTAGAACCTGGAATAGAATACATTTTAATGCATTTCCTGTTCCTGATGTAAGCCATCTGGAACTAGATTAGATATGCTCAAGCTGGCAAAGGCAGACACTTAGAGGCTCTGGCATCTGTCAAGGGCAAGATGCACCATGAGAGAGACTGTTAATTTCAAAGATCGTAACAGATCGAACTGTCTCTTTGCTGTCTGCAGTTCAACATCCTAACAAAAGCGGTTATTTATTCCTCGTTTCCTCCTTTCTGATGGGCATTCATGCCTCTTGGCTCATCAGTCCACGCTGTACCCTTAATTCTCCTGAAAGGGTATTTTGCTTTGTGGCTAATGGAGTCCCACACAGGGAGCAGAATGGGCTGACAGGTGAAGACGACTCTGCTCTGGGTTTCACATGGTGAGCAGCTCCATGTGTCTTCCCACTCGAGATAATAGAGTTAGTGAGAATGTGTCCTTCAAGATCAAGCAAGTCTCTTCCGTGAGAATCATAGTACCCAGGATGCTGGAGAAGTCATACACTTAGAGATGCTTAACTGGTTACTAAAGCAGCACCACACGAGTATGATGTGTTTTCCAATTGTGGACTCCCCGGGTTATAGAGTGAAATAGGAAATCTACTGAATGTTGTTACATGAGATGGATGAAGAAGAGAAAATTTAAAAGTTTGTGGAGGGAGAACCCTCCAGTGATACTTAGGCCTCAGGCACCAGGGCCAAATTGGAGCCAGGTTCTTTGGCTGCTTTACCAAAGAGAAAAATTTGCATTTCAGCCAGGGTGCTACAATGGAAGGCCTCGAGTTTACTGCTTGATGTGTAAAGAACAAGATTTGTACCTGCAACAAGATTGATTGGATCTGTTTGTGAACCAATTTAACAGATGTTTGAACTTCAACTATGGGTCAGGTGCTGCTATTCTAGGCTCTAGTGATAAAATGGGGACAAGGTCTAGTCAGTGCTTTCAAGAGAAGGAAATTCTATTTAAAGATACGGACAACAGGTCATGAAACACATATGTGTGATTTCAGGAGTTGAAGACTATGAAGAAAAACAAAGCAAGATACAGAAGATTAGCAAGGAATGACAGACCTAATTCAGATGAAGTGTTGGGGGAATTCTCCAAAAGGCTGGTATTTGAGAACAGGGCTAGATAAAATGGGGTGGTGATATATTACAAGCAGGTGAAAACACTGTTAGCAGTCACTTCCAACTATGCTCCCAATCCAGACACTTCTGTGTCACCCAGTGCCTACAGACTATTACCCCTATTAAAATTCTCATCAGCATCCCCTCACCATATACAGTTGTCAAGATATCATTCAGGGTACATATTTAAAACTGAATCATGATGTTGGTACCAGACCTGACCATGGTCAACCCAACAGGTGCCACGCATACCCTCAAAGAAAAGTGACTCTTCCTGTCCCACCAGTAGTCATATGCCAATATCTCCTGGGTTAGGATTTAAACTTCACCTCCATCCCCTTTTCCATGCAAGGATTTTATCTGGCTTGCACTTAAACAGGTCTCCTGTGTTACAGGGGATCCAATTCCATAAGGCACATTGGTGCACTTACATACATGCAGGCAATACACTTATACATATAAAATAAAAATAATAAGTAAAATATTAAAAGAAACTTGTCAGAAACAGTGGATAATGAAACTCAAACTTAAGACTTGGAGGGATTCTTATCTACCAGTCTTCTTCAGTGAAAACAACAAAAGGGAAGAACTCAAACTTAAGTGTAAAATGCAGAGCTCACATCTTAATAATTTTTCCTTAATTTTTATCGAGCTTTTGTGCATTTCATACATTTATTAATCAAGTTTAATGTTTTAAAATAAGTTTGTTTCCAGTTCATACAAATTCATGGATTGAGGGTGTATTTACTACACTACTGCCTAGATCCCTGTGACCCAGAGATCTCTATTTGATGACGTGAATAAAGAAGAAAATGAAGCATGATACACAATATTTTGGAGACTTCATTTAGGAATAGTATACATTAATTTCTATCTGATTCCACTGGTTGTAAGCTCCACCTAGATATAAAAATAGTGCTAGTAAGACTTTGCCCTTTTGTGGCCAAAATATTCCACACAAACAATGTGAAGGAAAAGCTATTTGTTTTGCACATAGTTTTAGCAGGTTCCATCTATTATGGCAGGAGTTGCATGTTAGAGCAGTTCATGCCATGGTGGACAGGAAGCAGAGTACAGAAGCTCATACCATGCTAGAAAGGTAGCAGTAGACCTACAACAGGAAGGGGCAGATAAAGATATAGTCCCAAGTACAGACCCCTGGTGGCTTCCTTCCTCTATCCAGGAAGGAAATTCCATCACTTTCCAATAAGCCATTCAGAATTTGAATCCATGCATGTATCAAACTATTCTCTAAACTAGAGCCTTCATGATCTCTTCTCTGGAAATGTCCATCTAGTTATATCTAGTGATGTACTGTACAATATGCTGTCTACCAATCCAATTAAGTTGACAATCAAAATTCACTATCAAAGGTAGGGCCATATTTGCCTCTGTCCTCCAGAAGATCTAGTCATGTTGTACCTGTGTGTTGGAGTTTACTAATTGTCTGATGGTCCTTTAGTTATGCATGGCTGCAATCCACATGATATTTTTCCCTTCTAGAACCAGGCTGGCAGTTCTACAGGTCTGCAACCTTCAAGGCTGTCTCCTGCCTGCATGCAGACAATCTCTAGGCTTAGCTCTGGCAAGGAGTGTGGAGGGGACCACGAGAAAGTTACCTGACAGAATAGAAGGACAAAGAAAGACTGACTGGGACTCAGAGAAAGTCTGGGAGATAAAAACTCTCTCTCCTTTATTCATCCCAGCAGTGTGTTTATATACCAAACGTTACTGTGCTCTGGGCAAGGAAGTGGGGGGCAGGTGGAAGGGAGAGGCAAGCCACCTTGGCTCTTTGGGGGGCTGCAGAGCTCCTTTTGTGCAACCTGTAAACTAGAGGTGCCACATTCTGCTCAATGCCTCAAGGGAAGGGGACATCCGGTTCTGGAACTTTGCAGAAATAGGCAAGGCAAGAAAACACTGCAATATCCTGGAACTTCCAGAGCTATAGATAACTCACAGAGACAACTGAATGCCCACAGATATATCAGATAACTTTTGGAGGTTTTGTGGGACAGGTCTTACAGGTCCTGCCTCAAGCCAGGCAAAATTTCATTCCCACACCTTTGGGACATGAGTTGATTTAAATGCGAAGAATTCCAGAGAAAGAAATGATGTAACAGGGAATGGTCCAATACAGACACAGGAGGAATCAAGATACCTTTATAGATTTGTAGGCATTCTTTATGACTTGAGAATAGGAGAGAATGCCAAAGGTTGTTTATTTTGTTTTCTGTGCATGACTGGTAGAATTAGGAGCCTCTGAGGAAGAGGACATAGAAATATCTTTAGGAATTAGGTGAATATGATTAAAGAACATTGTGTGAAATTCTTAAAGAATGAATACAAATATTTTCAAAAGTAAAATTTTCATGATAAAGTTGTTTATTATTTTGTGTTCTCTTTTCTAAAGACAGGATCTTGCTAGGTTGGCCTCAAGCTCAATGTCCTTCTGCCTCAGCTGCTGAGTGTTGTAGTTACTGTATGTGCCACCATGCCCAGCTAAGGTGTTAATTATTTTTTTTCACTTTCATTCTCTCACAAGTACCCAGTGAAGTTTTCCACATGCTGCCTTTTGAATGATGGACCATTTTCTATGATAGCTAAGAAATGGATGTCTGTTTATTCTTTCATTTTTTCACTTTTACTTTCTAATGTTAGATGTTGATACATGTGAACTCTCTGATGAAAATCTCAATATATTCTTTTGATCTTTTAGAGACAGGGTCTCTCTGCATCTCCAGCTGTCCTGTAACTTACTTTGTAGACCAGGCTGGCCTTGAACTCTTAGAGATCCACCTGCCTTTGCCTCCCAAGTGCTGGGATTAAAGGCATGCACCACCACGCCTGGCTTTCAATACATTTGTTTAAGTGTGCTAGAGTCCTGTGACAAAGAACTTGCATTTGAACTTCATGATTGTGTATTCTCATGGTTGTAGTTAATATTTGGGCATAGTTGTGTGGTCTTGGGCCACTCTGAACACTCTTAGCTGCCATCCTATAGTCTATGTCAACAATAACATTTTCCTATCTCATTACCTGGAAGGATATGCATATACATTACAATTTCTAGACCCCATTAGCAGCTCTGTTCTTGATGCACAGCCTAGAGCACAACTTTGGCATGTCACAACACAGTCTGTGAAGCCTCTAGATGTTGGAGATCTCCAGTGCTCCATCACTGCATTCCTTCCTGACTGCCAGAATTCATTCACTAGTCATCTCATCCCAGGCTTTTAAACACTCTTTACAATCTGAAAGCAAAGGCATCTTATCTCCAATTCTGATTGCTCTTCTGAATGACAGACTTGAGTGTGGGATCCAGTTGACTGCCTCAAATTTCTATCATAGCTGCCATGTCATTCGAAATTAATATTTCTAAAATGAAGTCAAATTTACTTCCTAGCTACTTCTCTACCAACATTTCTCATTTCAATAAAAAATTGTGGAATTTTAATATAATTGAGCCAAAATCTTTAGCTTCCTCCTTTAGCTACCATCTCTTTTCTAATATACACAGTTTATCAACAAGTTCTTTGGCTTTATCATCAGAGGAGCAACATGTCCTCCAGATTCCCTTACTTGTGCTACTGGCACTTTGAATTTATCTTCATCCATTTTACAATAACCTCATGATAGATGCCACAGTTTTAAACCTCATTCCTTGACATTTAAACCTCTATTCAGCTGACCAGTTTCTCTACCAAATCTCCTTAAAAAAACTCAGTTTGAGTGTTCTTTGGTTCTTCAAGTCTTTTCTTTCTTTCTTTCTTTCTTTCTTTCTTTCTTTCTTTCTTTCTTTCTTTCTTTCTTTCTTTCTTTCCAAAAGACCTTCACTTTCTTTCAAGGAAGGGATCTAGATGTCCATTCTTTGTGTGGGAAGGATTTAATGTAAGTTTTCAAATCCAGAGAAGAAGCTGATCTCAAACAGATCAAATGTTTCTTTATAAGGCTACATTGTAGGCATAGTCTGCATCTTCTGCCTGCCCAGATACCTGCTGTTGTCAGTATCAGCCATCAAATTTTAAAATGCACACTCTATTTTCAACATCAAGAAACTTAGGAAGGCCAAATAAACAACACTTAGGAAGGAAGGTTAGTGCCCAGGGCGTTAGGCTTGCTAAAAAGTGGGAAATGAGAATAAGAGAGAAAGGAAGTCACAGAAAATTAGCAAAGAAGTTTGTGGTCTACCTCTAGCTCATTCCCTAAATTTCCCTCTTCGTCTGACTCAGAGGCATGAGCACTCTTCATCCTTATTTGATTCTGAAGCTTAGTTAGAACAAGTAGTTCCCCAACGTCTGGGGATATGTTCAATTAGGTCAAGAGGCAGATGCAAAGTGACTTGTGGAATGAGTGGATCACAAATCATTTTCTGGGGTCACAGAAGCTCGGCTCATCTAATGATGAAGGAAAAGCAAAAAATCCATCAAGTCATAGGAGTGAATTCCATAGGATATGGGTGATCTAGCAGGAAGATGAGATGGAGACTCAAGCTGGACAGGAAGCAAACAGGGCTCAAGTTTCAAAGCCACAGCTAGAGAGACGGACGGTAATAGCCATCCAGAGTAAGTAGTGGAAACCTGGAGCACGCAAACATTACCATTAGATTAAGTTTTTAGGGTACAGTGAGGTGGGGACTTAGGACTTGGCAGCTGCTGGCTGCTGGATATCCTGTTTTAGGTGTCAGTCCTGGGCAAGCAGCCTGGAGGTCAGAAGCCAGGGAAGAAACTGCCTCTCATTTGCTTGCTTTACGTCAGTCCTGGAGTTCAGCATTGCAAGAGCATTTCCTCATTGATTTTTTAACAGCCTGTGAAGAAGGAGTTATTACCCCTATTTTAAAGGGGAAATTGTAATAAAATCCATCAGAACACACAGTAAAGTCAGGGTTTACACCTGGTCTTTCTGATTCTGCATAGAGTGCTATTAACTATAGCACTGCACTCTCAAGTCTAAGTCCTAGAGCTAGAGAACCATCCTTTGCTACGTAACCAGACAGCATGCAGCTTGAAGGAAGGAAAATATTGCTTTCATCTCTGTCAATAGCATCTGGTATGTGACCTTTCAGGTGCTCAGTGCAAAGGCATCAAAGTGGCATTCAAAGATACACGAGCGCCATCTGAGCTAATGGTTGAAATGGGGTTAGAAGTCAGTTCCTCAATACTTTTATAAATCTTTTTATTGTTTGACCATTTCTTTTACATAATGAAGTTTTATCATTTTCTGTTTGTCTATTTTATTTTTGTTATTTTTATTTTATATGGATGTGTGTAACTGCACCTGTGTTGTGCAGTGCCCAAAGAGGTCAGAAGGGGGCACTAGATCCCCTGGAACTGGAGTTACAGATGGTTGTTAGCCACTATATGGGTGCTGAGAATTGAACTTGGGTCCTCTGCAAGAGCAGCCAGTGCTCTTAACTGCTTAGCCATCTCTCCAGCCCTGCAGTTTTGTCATTTTCATCCTCGTTCCCCTTCACCCTACCTCCTACTGAACTTCTCAGCAAGTCCCTTCCTACTTTGATTTATTCTTTCTACAAGTAATTCACTGAGTTTAATGAAGTTTTCTTGCCTAAGCATTTGGGGGAGGTTATTTACTGGAGCAGAGGCAACCTTTCAATGCCTACACTGCTGAAGCAAATGACTGTCCCTCAAAATCCGTTAATTGCCGATAAACTGTCATAAGGGTGGGGCCTCATGGGCCATTCCCCCATCCATGATGAAATGTTGCTGGTCTCAGTCATATGCACCTGTGCTATGATTAACCACAGCATCAGAGAGTTCATGAGCTCAAGGGCCATTAGGTGTCCAGATGTCTTTTTGTTCCACACTTGCCTATCTTCTCTGGCTCTCTTCCATAATCTTGCTTGAACTTGGAGGGGGTGATACAACAGTTGCATTTACGCTGACCACTCAAGCATCTCTTATTTTCTACAATGTAACCAGTTAATAGGTTTCTGCATTCATTGCTGGGGGCCACACTAAGAAGTGTCTCTGGGCAAGTGAAGACAGTACTGATTTGCAGGCATAAATGTGAGTATTTAGAATGCAGTTTGACAATAGAACCATTTAACAAAACAATATGAGTAACTCTCTCTGCTCCCTCTCTCCAGGTCAAGGCTCTTGACCAGATTTACAGAACCAGGAACGAATTTCTTTCTGAAGAGTGGACCTCAGATTCAACCAGAAAGTGAGTGGTTATTCACCTAACAGTCATGACAGCCAGGTAAGACTTCTCAAGTAACTGCACACTTTGGTCTTAGAAGAGAATAGAAGCTCTGCCCTGCTGGTCAGCTTTCCAGAAGGTGGACCCAGTCTGCTTCAGGAGAAAAGCGTCTTCATTTTTATTTGTAGTTTTGATTCCATTAAATCTCTATTTCTACTTTTAGTCTGCATATTATGCTTTATGAATTTTAAAACACCAGCCCTAACGCCATATAAGTCAAATGCACTGGCTTATTTTCCATTTTCAGAAAATCAGCAACCTTGTTTTTAGTCTAACTAATATTTCTCATGTATCAAAGATAATATTACTATTTTTTATTGAGGCAGTGTCTCCCTGTAGCCTCAGCTGTCCTGGACCTCCCTGTGTAGACCAGGCTGGCCTTGAACTCCCAGAGATCCATCTGCCTCTGCCTCCCAAGTGCTGGGATTGAAGGCAATGCACCACCATGCCCGGATCGAAAACAATTTTTATGGAGACCGGAACAAGTGGGCTGGCTTGTTTTCCTTCTCACTTAAAGGAATTTGAAGACTTCTCTATGTCTTTCCTAGAGACATTTGCATCATTTTCTGCCAATGTACATGTTTTCTCTCTTCATGAAGCTCTTTGTTTCAAATGCCAAGCATCTATAGCACCGTGGTCTACACATGGCCCCTGGACCGAGAGCATCGACATTTCATGGAAACTTGTTTAGAAATGCAAATTGTCAGCTCCCACCCAAGATCACTGAATCAGAAACCCTTTAGATAATTCAGGCATACATTAAGATTTGAGGCACTCTTTTAAGTCTCAAGAGAAGCTCCTTCTTCTGTTTTGAGGGCTTTGTAGTGAAGAGGGAGGGTAGTATTCAGCTTTCAGAACATCTTCTTTTTAGCAGTTGTTACCACCTAGTAGAGTCAGATTCAGCATCAAAACTTTCTTTAGTTCTCAAGAGTTTTCAAACTAAGTCTTTGCCCTTGATGTTCACATGTTCTGTCAGCTTTGTGTTTCTTTGAGAAATGTGTGGTCCTCCTTGGAGGTGAACTCGGATTCCTCTTCACTGTATTGACAGCTCCTAGATAGAGTGTAAAGATAAGGAACTGGTTGTTGATGCAAGGTACAGGGAATTAATCTAGAAGGCAGCAGGAATAAAAGTAGTTTCAGGGAGGTGAGAAAAAGTGGCTCAGAATGGGTTGGAACTAATTCCCTTACGCTGGGACAGCAGAGTGAATGTTGATTTAGGATCAGTGCAAGGTGGGTACTCACCCAAAGAACTGTGCCTGCCTCAGGTGGTGAGATACAATCTTGTAAGGATCAAGGATCCTGGAGCAGAATGGTTCTGTTCGTAGCAATACTTTGAAAGCCCTTTCTGACAATAAGACCTTAGGCATGGGAGCAAGGTGATTAGGCAGAGGTAGCTGCCCCAGGAAGATGGAAGCAGTGACAACAGAGCTGAGTGACAGGGATGACATCTTCAGAGCTGTAGCATCCATGAACATGTAGGGCTGGCTTTGTTCTGCGGACACTCTAGGTGGTGATACTAAAAGGTGTTCAGGTCTCTGCTTCTTGTTAGTGGTACTGGGAGCAAGAATGGCCTGAGTAAGGCCAGAAAGAGGAAGAGAAGTGTGAGGATTCTGGCACAGAAAACTATGCAAGAGCTGTAGAGGGGAAGAGGAGCTATTCAGCTCTGTTTACCTCCATACCACGTACCAGGCACCGTGGCTTTCCTCTAATGTCTAGGAACCAAAAGTCGTATTTCTAATTTCTCTTTCTGGTTCTAACATGACTTTCTCTTTTTTTTCCACCATTTCCTATTTCATGGGTCAGGTCACGTTACTGTCTGTAGATTGCTGTAGCATGAGGTGCTGCGTGTAAAGATGAGGTTTCCGTAGAAACAAATAGAGACCTTGCTTTCTGAGTATTGCAGGGAATATTTCTAGCAATTTATCAAAGACAGCAGTGTGTTCGTTTGGGCTAGGTATTTGCACTCCTTGGATGGAAAGCATGTGAAACAAAGCATTAGCCCAGAGCAGAGCTACTCTGTTTCGTTTTTCTGCATTTTTCTTTTACCATCATGCCTGGCCCTGTAAATACACCTTCATGCTTTTCCTGCATTTTTCCAATTAAACCCACGTCTGACTCTCAGATAGTCTCCTTCCAAGGTAGCTTGCTGCCCAGCTTTCTCTGGGTACATCCCGGAGTGGTCTATGGGAAAGAGATGGGACAATAGGGGACGTGTAACAAAAGAACAGCGTGATAAGCTTTTGTTGCAAAGGATCTCATGGAAGGCTCACGGATCACGCTCCTGAAATGGGAATTTGGGGTCTGAGTTATAATGCTATGCCACAAAACCTTGAGGAAGTTTTGGGTTTTGATCACAGTATCTAGGCAACGGTCATTACTGTGGCCTGAAAAGAATATTTCAGAGGCAAAGACCACATCAAAAGTCAATGAATTCAAATGTCCTAGTGTGTGTAAGAGGCATAGAGAGCTAGCTGACTATGAAGTAATATGTGTTTACTATCTCTGTTCTTGACTGAGTGTGACATGATGGCTGCTTTGGGCTCCTGCTGCTGTGACTTCACAATGGTGACCATAACCTGTAGTTGGAACCTAGAATAAACCTTTTCTCCTTTAAGTTGTTTTTTTATTTCTCAGGATATTTTATCAGAGCTAAAGAAATGAAAATAGGAGGGGCTGGAGAGATGGCTCAGGGGTTAAGAGCGCCGACTGTTCTTGCAGAGGACCCGGGTTCGATTCCCAGCACCCACATGGCGGCTGAGAATCTTCTTTAACTCCAGTTCCAGGGGAATCCAAAGCCCTCTTCTGACTTCCGTGGCATTGCACGACAAGGGTGCAGTACACTCATACACATTAAAAAAAAAAAAAAAAAAAGAAATGAAAGTAGGACCGAATGATGAGGATGGCTCTACTCCACACTGTGGACAGGATTTCAAGGGCTAAGCTCAGAAGATGTTTTGAAATACACTGTGAGTGAGAAGTCACTTAACTATCATTAGCTGTGAATAGGGGTTTCAGGTGTCACACTGCCTACAGCTATATTTTCATTTCATATAATCATTAAAACTTCCTGAGACTCTAAAAAACAAATAGTTCCTTACCCTCCTGATATTATCCGCGTGATTCTTGGTACCCCAGCTAGTACAGAGGTTTCAAAGTATGGGTGATATGATATAAAGAACAACTTTAAGCAAGAAAGATTAACTTTATTTGTGCATCACTTTCTAGCTAGAATGTTGATATGGCTGCTTTTAACTAGGGATGAATGTTCTCTGAGTACTCAGGCTGCTCTGATGGAGGATCACATGTACATTCTTTGAGACAAACTGTGAGACCTGAGGGTGAAGAAGTCAGGATATGAGTCTGGCCTGGCTCTTTAAGTCAAGCCAACACATCCAAGCCATCCTAGCTGGTACCCTAGACATTGTAGAAGGAACTAGATCTCTATGCTCTGTGTCATCCGGAACTCTGACCCATGAGCTCTGAGATAGTAATAAAACAGTCATTGTTTTCTGCCTATAATTTTAGGGTGAATTTTTGTGCAGCACTAGAAAATGAGAACTGGGAATAAGGCTGGGATTTGCACAGTAGCAACAGCTACATGCTAGAATGATTCTTGCTAGACACAGGTATTTCCAGTCCCTTGGGGTGAAGCTGGAGTAATTATTGCTGCCACCTTGTATACCCATGCTTTCACTTGGAAAGCACTGTGTGTCCCCTAGGGAGATTATCCATGGGGAATTAGCAGGTGGTCAAATTGTCACCTGGACAGTAATCACCCAGACCTAACTTATCTGTTGATTCCAGGTGAATCATTTACCAGTTAACATCCATGGTCTTACTGAGGTCATCAAGCAGCCTAATTTTCACTATACTTCTTTTGGCAAGGGTTGTTCATATTTGACTCAATATCCATCACAGATTTTATAAAGGAATTTTAAGCTGGTTGCATGGATTGTAACAATTTTATTGCCATGAGTAATCTGCATAACATGAAATTCTGGCCTGACAATATCTGGTAACTTAATACAAATATTCTATGTATCTCTTGAGTCTAATAATAAGGAAACAATACAGTAAGAAAAGACTAAGGTTCTAACTCAAATGGTAGGGGGCTTGCCTAAGTATGCACAAGGCCCAAGATTGAATTTCCAGTATTAAAAACAAATAAAACACACAAAAGAAGAGTAGTGAGATCCTAGAGATGCCCCTCTCTGGTGGAGGCTTGGATGAGGGACCCTGGAAACACCCTCACTTGAACTCTGGAGGGGGTTGCTAAGCTGGTGCTGCATATGGCGGCCAGTGTGTGTGTGTGTGTGTGTGTGTGTGTGTGTGTGTGTGTGTGTGTCTGTGCTCTGGCCATTAAGGTCAAACACTCTAGCTGTTGAGGACACAAGTGGCAGCTGTGAGAGCTGAGAACATCAAAGTTGCCGCAGGTTGGAGATAGAGCAGTTCCCTCCAGTTGGAGAACTGGTAGAAGGACCTAGAAGCAAGAAGAGTCAGTCTCCCCCACTTCCCTACCCCCTGAGCTCCAGCAGTGATCTCAGATTGGCCCAGACTAACAGGAAAGTGACTGCCAAAGGATTCTGAGATCTGCAGTTTGTGGACTTCCAGTTCTCAGAATAATAAGGCTCATGAAAGATGGCCTCAGAGCAGAGAAGTAATAGGTAAATAACTATCGCACTCAGGGAGCATAACTGTTGCAGGCCTCAAGAAAACTTTCTAAAATACTGAGCACAAATCAAAAGAAATTAGGGTCCTTTTAGGGAAAAATTATGAACTTATACCAACTTGAGAAAGAGTTAAAATTTGGATCCTATAACCGAAGAACCCTGACATTGCTAGGTTTAGGCAGATAGTTAAATAATTTAACCAGGGACTATTCTTTATCTTTCATTTACTTTATCACTTGTTCCTAGATAGAATCTCTTCCTAAGGTCTCAAGATATTTTCTCAGCAAACTTAGTATAATAATTTCACAGCCATAAAAGTAACAACATAAGAATTGTTTTCTCTTCTTTCCAGATATTCCTTACATCCTGACATCAGCTGGGGTTGATTCTGAGGTTCCACGAGATTCAGGGACTAAATAAAGCCTGGGTTTATGGATCCACTGTATTAACCTGGGCTCAGTGCAATGAACTTTACTTTGCTTTATCTCCAAAATATCAACTAAGAGGTGCAAAAAGCATCCGCATGTGATAGGGATTCAAGTGTGTGGAAGAAGAGCTTCCATGCTGGCTGTCTTATGTTGATTGGAAGCAACCTGCATGAGGCAATGTTCATGAGGTCAGAGGGTCATACATGCTTTTTACTTCCACAAACACTTCAATACCCAGAAAAATATTCTCTGAGGCAAGACAGTTTTTATTTTACCAGCAGGCAACAATCTAGGCAGCAGATATGGACTTTGGCAATTTTCAATACTTGCATTTGATCAACCAGTTACTCCTTTGCACTACTGGCATAATGTGGACGCTTTAAGTTTTGTCTCCTCTTAGCCTTCCCAGGGACAGGGTCCTTTTTGTGCATTATCACCTCTCTTCTGTCCAAGTTTTGTCCAGGGGACTTTATTATCCTGACTGTGTATATTACTTCTACATGACCATCCTTGGTCCTGACAAGGGATTAACCTAGCGTAATGCATGAAGGGAAAAGTGATTTCACCAATGAAAACACTGAGTGCTATTATCAGAGGAAGAGATTGAGTTCTAGGGAGGCAAAGAGCTGTGTATTTGTGATTTTCTTCTTGTTCTGGGAATAGAGATTTTTAATCCAGACAACTATTCTTAACAACTTGAATTCTTAGGATAGGACTGAAAGTTCTCTCTCCAGTTCTGGACATTGCTTCTCAATACGTGACATGGTCCATCCTTTCCCAGTGGGCGTGCACTCAGTGGTTGCTGTCAACTTACCTCTGCACCCCATGTCTGCATCTCTGGCTACTGTTCTTCCATGCCTGGCAGCTGCTTGTTCTTCTCCAGCATCTGCTGCAACGCTGTCTGTCTGTAAAGAGATTTCTAGGTTGTTTTCCTCTCTAGTAGACTTCTGAGTTCTTTCCAACTTCTGTGGTTACCAAGATGTGATCTATTCTGTTTCTCCCAAGATCTTTAGCCAAGAATTACTTTTCATTAAACCACCTCTTCCAAATGTTTTTGCTACAATCACTGTAATGAACTGACAGATGGGTGTCTGATCTTCCATAGATATAATGAAGATTAATTTTCTCAACAGTTAGGACAAGTCAAGGCTAGCTTACAAAAACCAAACAAACAAATACCCAAGCAGCCAAACATGAATGTACTTCAAATTGCATTTAATTCAACCCACACTGTCAGTTTCCTTGGGTATTATTTTCATCCAATTCATCCAGCACTTACATCATCATTTTGAGAATATTTTGGGGGGTGTTTTTGAGAAAGGGTCTCCCTATAGCCCCAGCTGTCCTGGAACTCACTCTGTAGACCAGGCTGGCCTTGAACTCACAAAGATCCGCCTGCCTCTGCCTCCCAAGTGCTAGGATTAAAGGCGTGTGCCACCGCACCTGGCTCATTTTGAGAATATTATAACTTTCATTAATTCTACAAATCTTAACCATTTTTAGAATAACATTTTTATTTTATTTTATTATTTTTTTGTCTTTTTGAGACAGGGTCTCCCTGTAGCCCCAGCTGTCCTGGAACTCACTCTGTAGACCAGGCTGGCTTTGAACTCACAAAGATCCCCCTGCCTCTACCTCCCAAGTGCTAGGATTAAAGAAGTGCACCACCATGCCCATCTTAGAATAGCATTTTTAAATACCAAGGCAGAGTGGATAGTTGTTATTGAACTACTCTGGTCCTTCAGAAAGGGATCATCTAGGTACCTTATTTAGGCTACCATTACAATATCAGGTTCAGTTATTAACTGACCGCAGACCACGGACTTCTGGGATTAGAGTTAATAGTATAGTTAAACTCGAAGTGAACCAATGTACCATGAGAAATTTCTCATTTCTAGACTCATAGGCAACTTGTCACCCTTGCTCATAGCTAGCCTATGAGTACTTTATTTCAATTTCTAAGAGGCTCCATTCTTTTGCTTATATTGTAACTTCTTCCCTGTTCGTCCAGTAAAAGAGCACCGTGTAGAGAGTTTGCTTTCATGGCAAACCCAGCTATGTTCCTATAGATTATTATCATGTATTTGTTTTTACTTGTGTATTTTGAAAGACTTGAGACACAACTCAGGGCCTTGCACATCCTAGGCAAACGCTGTAGCTAGCACTGAGCTACAGCCACAATCCAATCCTTTGTTTTTATTTTTAAATGGTAACAGGCAAATACAGCAAAATTAACATAAAATGATTGGCCTCTCTGTCTGAAATCTATGCAGAAGCTGAAATGCCACTGCTGGGTGTCCACTGGTGCATGCTGAATGCTCTGTGGCTGAATTGGCTCTATACCCAGAGTGAATGGAGCAAGGAAATCATAAAAAAATAAAATGTACTAAACCACCAACTGACATTATGGAAATAAGACACTGGTTAGCCAAAAACCACAGTGTATCAATTAGCAGGATCTTAGTAGTTGGCAGGGGGAACTCTTGGTTCTGGAAATAGAATGCTACATGGTTTATGTAATCACAAGTTATTTCTCTTGTATTCAAAGAAGGCATATAAAACCTGTGGTGTTAATGGGAGAAGTTCAGATTACATTGCTAAAGTTTGCATCAACTAGGCTGAGTGAGTTTGTCAATTAAGCCTGATCAACACAATTGCAATAGATCATTCCATTTGCTTTTGTCTATGTTCATAGAGTTCCATAAAAATCTCCAGGGTGCACTCCCCACACCCCTTGCCATAGACACTCTTTAGGAAGATACATTGAGAAGGAATTGATTGCCTGATTCCTTAAGAAAGACATCACAGGATGACCAAACCTTCATATGGTCCTCACAGCAGATGTAAGTGACAGCTGTTGAAATTGCCATTTCCCGGGGCTGGAGAGATGGCCTAGCGGTTAAGAGCGCCGACTGCTCTTACAGAGGACCCGGGTTCAATCCCCAGCACCCACATGGCGGCCTAGAACGGTCTGAAACTGCAATTCCGGGAGAACTCCAGTTCCAGGGGAATCCGACACCCTCTTCTGACCTCCGCGGCATTGCACGACACGGGTGCACAAACTTGCATGCAGACAGTACATTCATACACATACAGAAATAAATAAAATTAATAAAAAAATAAAAAAAAAGAAATTGCCAGTTCCCACACTTGAGAGATCCAGGCAAGTAGTCTATACCAGCCAGAATCATGTTGCCTTTCTGTCCTCATGGAATCTTTGAGACAAGCTGTGTTTGGACCAGACTGGCCAGGTTCAAAGCTTGGCTTCTTGTTAGTTCATTGACTCTGGTAAAGTAACTTATCCTGACTGAAGGCTCTTTTTCTGATTTAGAAAATGTGCAGACTTTCTAAATAATTATTGAGAGAGTGAAGAGTAATTGGTGAAACACTAGCTACTACTAAATAGCACCATGGTAGCAACCTGGGGGATGCCAGCAGGAACAGAAGATAGATTTACTCCTGTAAAAGGAGGTTTGCTCCCAGAACTCCAGGTTAAAATTTTGAGGGTGTCCTTTAAGGAGAATTCTTTTTCTGACAGGTTCTCGCTAGTCCTAGCCCATCTGGGACACAGCCCAGGCTGACCTCGATCTCTTAGGGAGAGAGAATTTTGTTAACTTTCACATTTGCTCTTGAGCACTTTGGAGTTGCAGTTTTTGTTCTCTGTGTCACCCTTAGAAAGGTCCTAGATTTTTTTAAAAACCTCAATTCCTTGACAACAGAATGGGGCTTAAGAGTCCAATTTTGGGCCCAGCATTTTATTTATTATTTATTTATTTTCATTTGTGTATGAATGTACTGTCTGCATGCAGGTTTGTGCACCCATGTTGTGCAATGCCACAGAGGTCAGAAGAGGGTTTTGTATTCCCCTGGAACTGGAGTTAAAGATGGTTCTCAGCCACCATGTGGGTGCTGGGGATCGAACCCGGGTCCTCTGCAAGAGCAGTCAATGCTCTTAACCGCTAGGCCATCTCTCCAGCCCCAGGCCCAACATTTTTTATAATGCTTTTATTGATGTTTTGTGTATCATTTCTCAGTTCAATTTAGACATATTCCCCTTTCCCTCCCCCACACTCCACCCCAGATCATACACTCTGCCATAACTGTCCTGCATCTTTCTCTCAGTCTCTTTTTATGTTTAGGAATTCAGATTTTCCTCTTTTAATTTTATATTACTCTAAAATATGAATACATAATTTCCACTCATATACAGTAATTACAGAGTCTGAAAGTGGTGGATCAATTCTAGAGCACGTCAAGAGATTTATATTATAACACAGTTGCTTTCAGCTAAACAGAAATATAACAATAATGTTGTTCAGCTTTCCTTTCATCTGGGGATTTGGTATTAGCATCCACAATGAGGGAAATCCACCGATTGTTTTGCTGGGACTGTATTACTTTACTTAGCATAATGGCTTTGAGTTCCATCCATTTACCTGCAAAGTTCATGATGTCATCTTTCTTTAACACTGACTAGTATTCCGTTGTGACATTTTTGTCATCCACTCGTCAGTTGAGGGGCATTTGGGTTGGTTCCAGCTCTTCACTATGGTGAAGAGAGCTGCAATAAACATTGATGTGCATGTATCTTTGAGTAGGATGAGTCTTGTGGGTATATACCCAGGAGTGGTATGACTGGGTCAGGTGATAGGCTCATTTTGAGTCTTTTAAGGGTTCTCCACACTGCTTTCCATAATGGTTATATAAGTTTATATTCCCACCAGCAGTGGATGAGTGTTCCCCTTTCCCTACAGCATCTCCAGCATTTGGTGTCTTTTGTTTTCTTGATCTTAGCCAGTCTTATCAGAGTGAGATGATATGTGACAGTGTTTTTAATTTGGATTTCCTTAATTATTATTGATGTGGAACACTTTTTTTTAAATTTTTTTTTAAATTTATTTTTGTATGTGTATGAATGTATTGTCTGCATGCAGGTCTGTGCACCCGTGTCGTGCAATGCCGCGGAGGTCAGAAGAGGGTCTCGGATTCCCCTGGAACTGGAGCTCTCCTGGAATTGGAGTTACAGATGGTTCTTAGCCGCCATGTGGGTGCTGGGGATCGAACCCGGGTCCTCTGGAAGAGCGTCGGTGCTCTTAACCGCGAGGCTATCTCTCCAGCCCCGATGTGGAACACTTTTAAGATGTTTCCTAGCCATCTTTACTTACCTCATCGGTGAAGTCCGGTCAGCTCTTTATCTTTTGAATAGGTCATTTGTTTTCTTCTTTCTTTCTTTTTTTTTTTTTTTTTTTTGGAGTATTCTATATATTCTTGATGTTAATGCTCTGTCAGATGAATCACTAGTGAAGATTTCCTTCCATCCTGTGGGTTTTCTCTTCACTTCCTTGATTGTTTCTTTCACTGTACAGAAGCTTTTGAGTTTGATGAGGTCCTATTTGTTGATTATTGACCTTATTTCCAGCACAGCTGATGTCTGATTTAGAAAGTCTTTTCCTACACCTATGTCTTGTAGGTTCTTGCCGACTTTTTCTTCTATCACCTTCAGGGTTTCAGGTTTCACGTTGAGATCTTTGATCCACTTGGAGTTGATTTTTGTACAGGGTGAGAGGTAGGGGTTTAATTTTGATCTTCTGCAAATGGTGATCCAGTTTTGCCAGCACCATTTGCTGAAGGTGCTATCCTTCCTCCATTGAGATATTTTGCCCTTTGTCAAATATGAGGTGTGAGCCCAGCATTTTTGTGTGTGCCTTTAATCCCAGCAGGCAGCTCTCTGGTCCATGCAGTGAGTTCTAGGCAAACCAAGGCTATACAGTGAGACCCTGCAACAAACACTAACAATGACAACAACCAAGAAACAAATCCAAGTTTACCAGTATCATTGTGAAAGTTACATAATATAGTTCATAGATATTCCATATCACCTGCATCCATTTTCTCTTCCTTCAGCATCAATGGTAGCCTTTGCTCACCGACACTTACTTCACATTCTGAGAGAGGTTCACAGTGTGGCACATCTTTCCAGGACACTGTTTTCACAGATCTGCTCTCTGTCTTCTTTACATTTTGTGGGAAAGGCAAGTGAAGGTGAAGAGGGTGTCTTATTGTCCCATTGGCTTCAGTAGTTTCTGTGAACTTCCTTGCCTTGTCTTTAATAAGAATCTTAGAATTTCTTTTATTTTTTATCAGTGGAAATCTCTACATCCTTCAGGGTCACATGAGGAGGACAAAGAGAAGAGAACTGCAGAATTCAGCATTTACTTTACCATCTCCTCTGTTGGCATGTAGGACAGGGTTTCTACAATTTTGCAAACCACCTTAGCTTGTCCTCCTGTGTTAGTTTTCTATTATTGCTGTGACAAATTGCTAGATATTTAGCTTTTTATACAACGCCAACTTAGTCTACAGTTCCATAGGTCGGAAGCCTGACATAGGTTTCCTTGGGTCAAATGAAGGTATCCACAGGCTGTGTTCATGTCTGGATTCTATAGAAAGGGTATGTTTCCCTCTTCATTCAGTTATTGGCAAGATTCATCTCTTTGCTCTTTGAAGATCCAGATTCCCATTTAGCTGGCTGTAAGCAGTGGACAGTTCTCAAGATCAAAAATTTGAAATTTGCGGCTGAAGAGATGGCCTAGTGGTTAAGAGTACTGACTGCTCTTGCAGAGGACCCGGGTTTGATTCGCAGCACCCACATGGTGGCTGAGAACCATCTTTAACTCCAGTTCCAGGGGAATCCGACACCCTCTTCTGACCTCTGAGGCACTGCACGACACGGGTGCACAAACCTACATGCAGACAGTACATTCATACACATAAAAAATAATAAAAAAGAAAAAGTTTGTAATTTATTTCCTCCTGATTTAAAGCCATGTCCTTTTCCATTATAACCCTCTGACTTGACTTCTGCTCCTTCTTCTCCTGTAGTCCATTTTTAAAAATTCTCAAGATTAGATTTTCCCTACCCAAGTCAGAGATAATATTTCAATCTAAAGATCCCTATCTTAATTACATCTTCCCAGTCCCTTTTTCATTAGGCTGAAATACAAAGTTTCAGTCTCAGATGTGAATATCTTTGGGGGTGATGTCATGACCCTTCTGACCACACACATAGGCAGAACAGGGCAAACAGGGAATGCAATCACAAATAAGACTCTCTGGGATTTAATAATTTCACTATAAGTGACTGAAATGTCCTTGGGAAAATCACAAAAAAATATATCAACTGTAGCATGTAACAAATTAAAATACCTAAAAGGTAAAAATAAAAATAGACTTTCTAGTACCCAGTTACATGTCCTGCTAACTACAGTTTAAATTATTCTTTAAGGAATTTTTGACAGATTGGTAAATTACAACCCACATAGCCTTAATTAATTTTGGCATTTCTCTAATTCAGTTGGATTGCCTGCATTTCCATCTAGTGGCTCGGAATTTTGTTTTTCTCCCAAGACAACTAAAGCAGGGCTGAGAGAATGTATGCATTGCTCTTTTTCCTTTCCATATAAGCTCTGGTTGTCAGCTGAATTCATCAAGGTAAAGAAAGATTAAGTGCAATTTATTCAAGTAGAATAATAGCATGGGATGATAAGGTGGGGAATGTAGAATAATAAGGAGAGAAAATAATATAAAATTGCAGGTTAAGTAGCTCTTAGACTGCAAAGTCCAAACACTTACTCTTCAGTGTATTCTTTTTCCATGAAGACTGGCCTGGGAACAGCCAGGATGCTGGGGCACAGAGGCAGCTCTGTGCTGTCAAGTCACAACCCCCAAGAAGCTTTTCTGAGAATTCTAATGGTTAGATTGCATCCCTCAAGCTTCCATTTTAGTTAGCCTATTGTTTTTTTCATCATCCCATGATTCTAATATTATAAGGATCAAATTAACCTCTGTGGCAGTGTTCTGGTCAGCTTTCTATTGCTGGCATGAAATGTTGACCAAAACCAACATGGGGGGGGGCTTTAGATTGCTTCCAGCTTACACTTCATCATAGATGGAAGGCAGGGCGGGAACTCGGGGCAGTAACCTGAAGCACTGCTTGTTGGATTGCTCTTCTGGCCTGAGCTCAGCCTGCTTTCTTATAAAATACAATATCACCCACCCAGGGGTGGCACTGCCCATAATGTGCTGGGTCCTCTCACATCACTCAACCATCAAGAAAATGTCCCAGAGCCCTGACCACAGGCCAGTTAAATTGAGTCCCTCCAACCCAGGTGTGTGAAGTTCACAAATAAAGCTATCCAGCATAGGTAGATATCAACATGGAGGATTAGCATGGTAGGGTGACGTGACTGAGGCTGGGGTTTGTAGGTGCAGAGACCCCTAAGCTGAAACCTTCTGTATCTGGGACATCTCTATTATTTTAAGCATATGACTATGGCTACAAGATCAGATTTGATTTTGACTTTGAGCCCAGGCACAAGATGCCTCTTTACTAATTCTAAAAGAAAGATCCACCTTCTTATTGGATGGAGTTCTGTCTTTGTGGACTAGGCCAACCCTCCATACATAGTCAAGATAGTCACCCATGCTATTTCCTTCACTCTCAGGGACCTGGTGCAGCTTCCCTGATGTTAGAAGTCCTCCCACCCAGGAGCCTCTCTAGGGCCCGAGTTCTCTCTTCTCAGTGGCTATGCCCATGATTCTGATTCATCCACTTGTGCAATTGCTTCTGGCAATCTCCTAGATTTGGAGAGAATCCGAATTCTGCATCAAGATTTGCTAAAGTGCTATCACCCCTGATTCAGACTCACCCAGGGCTACTCTGGAGACAGACTAGGGATTCAGACTTTAATAAGAACTTCAATATCAAGGCCTTTTTTATATCTCCACAGTGCTAATTTTCTTGTGAATTTCTAATTTCAGGTTATTTTCACCTTTTATCTGCATTGCCTGTAGAACTTTACAGAAATCCTATTGGGTTGAGACCAGAGAAGGCAGTGTGTAAGCTTATCCTTAACAGTACTCCTTCCTGTCCCCATGACTAGAGTAAGTGAACACATTTTTATTCTCATACTTTTTCTCTTTTACATATGCAGAGGAAGAGGAAGATCATCTCTGAAGTGGTGACAGTGTTATTCCTTCCATCTGCCAACAACTCTTATCCCAGAGCTATAAAATGTTAGAGACAAATTTCACAAATCCTACTGTAAATGGAATGAGGAATAGTCTGCAGAGTCTTATTGCATGTTAAGATGTACGGGTATCGGATATCGGATATCATAAATATAATATTCTCAGAATCAAAGTCTGAAATGAGTAGAAATGAATACTGGGCATTACAACACATCTGTGTAAGTCACCAGCTTCCTGGCCAAGAGACACGAATACCGCCAAGTTCCCCAAAGCAGAGAGGCACCTTGGCTACTCAAATGGGATGCATTGGGTGTTGATTCCCAAATCTCTTTGTTTCATCTAGGTCAGCATGACATTGAGATGCTTATGTCAATATTTCATTGGGTAATGGGTTCATTTCACCAACTCACAGGACATTGTAGAGTGAAGAAATAAAATCATTAGTTTCAGGAGTCATAGTTGGGTGCTGTTTTGCCAGCATCTTTAGGATACCATTCCTGATTGGCAGCCCTTGCCTTTAGAGCAACTTCATTTCCTGGAATTCACTGGATGTATCAGTTCCTTTTGCCCACAGTTTTGTGTCAATATTTGCTTACAGTTTGCTTTTTTTCCCTCTATGTTAAGAATGTCTGTCTGGATGAAGGAACATTGGATCAGTGTTCAGCCTATTTTACTGAGGACCATTTTCTGCGGAAAGAATTGGATTGTTTCCCAGTTTTCTAATTATATTCAGGTCTCTGAATCAAGCACCGAATGGTAGAGAAGGCATACCTTCCTCTCTCTCCCCCCACATTTTTGAAGGTTAACTTTCTTTCATAGCATTAAACTGGAGCCTGTCTTCAACAGAAACCTTAGTTTTCTTAGATTTTCTCAAGTCAGCTTTATCTACCATTAAACTGAGAGTCTATTACTCTCAGAGCCTTGCATGAGTCTGCATGACTCCATTCATCCGTGTTTTCCCCAGGTTGTCATCTGTATTTCACAGGGAGGTTGAGAGAGGCTGCCGTGGGAGCTGCTGTCAGCCATCATTTAAACCAGAAGTTTTCCAGGCTGTTCATCATCTCTCCTTATTTTAAGCCACCTGCCTCAGATGCCTCCAACTTTTGCATGGTACAAATATTATCACTCCTGTGGCTATGTGATCTGTGATTATTGATGATTGAAATGCTCCTCTGCTTAGAAAAAGTGAAAGCAGATTGCATTCCTCTAAAAAAAAAAAAGACCAAAAGAAGAACCATTACATGAGTTATTCAGTAATAAGGATTATCGGCTACGCTCTCCCCAGTTTGTCAGGATCCTGGAGGAAGACCTGCATCTTTGTCTTCCTCTTTCTGTCTCAGGAGTCCCCTGGAGAGATTGGCTCCAAGAGGGCAGGGGATTATTCAGGTCTTCTTAATTAGTGTTCTGATGTCACAGACACTTCCACATAGGTAGAGAAGCTAGTGTTAACTTGTACAGTCTTGCCGACAGAAAGGATGTGAGCCTTATGCAGACAGAACTGCTTTGGAGATTCTGCCTCTATTATGAGAGAGAAGAAGTAGGGGTTGAGGAGATGGTTCAGATAGTAAAGTGCTTGTTGCACAAGCATGTGGAGCTGGGATTAGTCCAGAACAGTGACATGAGCTTCTAATACCATCACTGGAGAAGCCGAGATAAGGAGATCCCTGAGATCTGCTGATTACCCAGTCCAGCCAAATCGTCAAGCTCCAAGTTCAGTGAAAGACCTTGGCTCAAACCCAAGGGTGGAAATTGATGGAAGAAGATACCTAACATTGACCTCTGGCTACCACATGCATGTGTGCATGCACATATGCACAAATATGTACACACACATATACATACACAAAGATGGAGAAGAAGTAAAATCTTTCCAGGTGGTGTGATATGAGGAAGTCTGAGAATATAGCACTCAGTTTTCTATAGAGATCCTATCTGGAGAGAAAAATAGAGATATCAGATGGGGAGGAGGATGTGGACAGCAGAGGCCACCATGAGGGTGGGAAGTGGCCAAGGTTAGAAAGACTGTTGGGGGGCTGGAGAGATGGCTCAGTGGTTAAGAGCACCGACTTCTCTTGCAGAGGACCTGGGTTCGATTCCCAGTGCCCACATGGCAGCTAAGAACCATCTTAGGCTGGGTGTGGTGGTGCATGCCTTTAATCCCAGCACTTGGGAGGTAGAGGCAGGTGGATCTCTGTGAGGTCAAAGCCAGCCTGGTCTACAGAGTGAGTTCCAGGCCAGCTGGGACAAAAGGGAGACCCTGTCGAAAGAAAGAAAGAAAGAGAGAGAGAGAGAGAGAGAGAGAGAGAGAGAGAGAAAGAAAGAAAGAGAAAGAAAGAAAGAAAGAAAGAAAGAAAGAAAGAAAGAAAGAAAGAAAGAAAGAAAGAAAGAAAGAAAGTCGGAAAGTCTGTTGGGATAATGAGGATGGAAGGTGAAGTGAAGATGAGAAAAGGACTGTGAGGATGGGAAGACAGGGCAAAAGCTGTATGGATGGGAAAGAGGACACGTTGCCATGGGAAGGAGCACTGGCTGGGGAGGAGGGCAGCTTGCATTGGTAAGAGAGGGGTGTGAGCCTTGGGCTGGACTGAGGTAGTATGTGAGAACAGGATGTGCATGGGGAGAAACGACTCATGACTGGAACTGACTGCATAAGAAGCTTCATAAATTAAGGACATAATCAGCATTCAAACGACAAAGGGAGAGGAACAAAAAACCCGTATTGATAGCTTGAAAAAAATCAAAGGACATTTTAATTATATACTATTGATAAAAATATGGTGAAAACTAGTTCTGTATTTCTTGGCACGGTTCCCTGTTTGGAAGTTCTGGAGCTGAATGAAGCTGCTGGGGGAGGGAGTGGGCCCTACAACACTACAGAGGCTGCTCTGTCTGACAGAATCAAGTAGCTGGGCCCAAATGTCCTAAGAGAAATGTATTATATACCTCCGATAGCCTTTCGTGATATGTTATATATGTTATAAGATAAACTCACAGGACGTCCAGGGTCAACCCATTCACGGGGCCATTTATCTCTAGGGGTATTTCTGCAGGTATCTGAGGTTACCTGGCCAAAGCGGAGATCTTCAGCTCACGATCTGGAGTTCATCTCCCTCCCCATCTCAACCTGATATCCAGATGAGATTGGATCTGCATGCTCTGACAGGACAACTCTTCCTCTAACCTGAAGTTCACCCAGCTGAAGCTACCACCTGGGACATGAGGCGAGTTCCCTGCTCCTTCCCAGAGTTTGCCCTGCCTGCCTGTGGCAATGGCTTCATATTCTAGACCCCAGCTATGAACCTTGTGCCAGGACATGGATTGCACTAGTACCAGATGCTGTCCTCACAGAAGCCATCCTTTCCTTATGCTCCTACTCACACTTTTCCCACACCCTACCAACCTGTGATGCTTAACACACAGTGGGCCATGGAAGAATTTGCGCACATCCGAGTCTCCCTCTGTTTTCTAAAACAAGATAAGTCTGGAGAGCGACTCACAGTCATATTTCACCAGTCTTTTGCTAAATTAATTAAAGGCAGCTATAATTCATCATGTTTTCAATTAACAATTAATTATGAACAAGAGAGAGAAATGTTTTATTGAGAGCAAAAAGCAACATGTATCATTTGTAGTGTGACATTTCCTCCTCACTCCATAGGGAAAGGATTTATGGGCTACAGATTGCATGAACCAGCTTTGCTCTGGAAAACACAAATCCAGTTCAGTTCACAGTAAGAATAACAGCCTAGAGTCAGGAGGATGAGGTGCCTGGAGAAGTCACCGTGTAGGCATATTTTCCCCCTCCCCAGGAAGAGGTCCATGGAAGTGACTTGCTGATTCCCAACAGGGATCTCAAGACCTAAGTCTCCTCCCTTAGCCAGCCAACATTAGGGAAATAGATGCTCCATCATTGATAACACACATAGGTACACAGAAAAGTGATCACAAGAGTATAAAGGAATCTCTTCTTTAACATCAGATGATGCGTCTTTATTTAATTGCCTTTGAGGGACAACAAAGATCCTCAATCTGGGTGTGGTGCTTGGCTGTAAGATCTGAGCACTGAGTTTCTCTTGCTTGGTAATATGAACTGTCTTCCTAGAATCCCTTTCTCCTTTTCTTTCCCCTTATTGACAGGGTCGCACATTTCTCAGCGTTGATCCCTTTCCCTCACTCTAGGTTTGGGCCCTGAATACTTGAGGCCGATTGGTATCTTCGCCATTGGGGCCATTGCAAAGTGTTCTGGAAAACTGGTAAGGTCTGAGGACCTTCTGGAAAATCCTGGATATAGATTTTCTTTTCTGTGATAGGAGAGTAGGTGTGTTACTCTTAATTACTCAACTTCTACTGCTGCTATTATGAACACAAACAACATCTACTACACTTCTAGTGCTCTGACTTTATCGTAGGCACAACATGAAATACTTATAGGCATTTAATACAACACTCTCTGGGATCCAGGTTGATATTGCCCCCATTTTATGGAAGAGGAAATCAAAGCTACAGCAGTTGAAGTTTCATGCAAGATCATAGTTGCGAAGCAGTGGGACCAGAGTTCAAAATCAGCTACCTTTCTATATGAAACTCCTCACTGCTAGGATCTGGAGAGGAATCTGAAGCTGCAGAGGAGATGCTGTGAGTGAGGAGCTGAGGAAGAAATGGATCTAGAGGAAACAGAGGTGCTACGTTATGTTAAAACTCCAGAATCAAGTTCTCTGTAGAGAGCTATCTGAAGTTATGTGACAGGGAATTTCTTCTATTACTGAAGTCATTTTGAGATGGACCGTCTCTCCCTTCTAACTGAAAAAAATGTCAAGTTTCTACCAGGAAATTGGAAGTGAAAGTGTCAGTTACTAATATGGACTTGCCTGGACTGAAGTATAGTGAAAAGTAACCAGAGGAAACAGTATTTCAGACGGAGAGATTAGCGCAACTCATTTACTTTAACCATGAGCTGACTGAATTGTCTCATGTTCTTGTAGGGGACTAGCCTGTTGGAATCAATGATAGTTGAGTCAGCAGTATCAAGAAAGCTCAGGGTAGAGGATCCTTGGCTGGGCTGGATGCTGATGCTGGTTGTTTCCTGGGAGCTCTGTTAAGCTGTCAATGTGGCTTCATGTGGTATTTACAAATCATGACAGCTGGATTAGAAGAAGGAATGTCTCAAGTGTTCTCGGTGGTCCAGGAATAAGCCAAGTACCTTCCTGTAACTCAACTTTGAAAATCATGCTTTCACTGTGTCCTTTAAGGTAAGAGGGTCAGATGGACAGGCCAGGTTCTTCTGTCAAAAATAGTGCAAGGTCTGGCTGGTTTATTGAGAGAACCATTTGAAATCCAGATCCACAAGTTCCTAGAAGAAGGCAAAGTGTTTTCTTTGTGTTTGGCTCAAGAAGAAACAGAGGCTGCAGGCATGAAGATCTAAGAGATACTCTTTCAGCAGGAAGCTGGCAGTGCAGATCAACTGGCCCTGAAATGCCCCGCAGCTTTAGTTTATCCCTGAGTGGCTGATTGACAGGTATGGCCAGCATATGGCTACAAGATGCTCTCCACTGCCCTGTTCACACCTCAAATAGAAGCCCAACCGGGGCTTTCCAGCTGCCTCTCATTCTGTATTCTCTGCTGGACAGCGTGAAGATGCCCTGAAGCCCGGCTTTCAGCCTTGCTTCACCTTGTCTTCGTAGGAATTGTATTTTAGACTTTGCTGAAGTGGATTGTGCAGAAGAACTTGAGAGCTGTGCTGGGGCAGGGTGAGCTGAGCACCAGCACCTCACTCAGGGCGTCCCAGTTCCCAGGCCTCTCTTGGCTGAAAAAAGTGTTTATCAAGGTCCCTGTCTGAGGCTGGTACTTTATGGACTAGCCATGGGCAAAGAAACCAGGATCCCACAGAGCTTGGGAAAGGCTTTCCTCAAAGAACCCACTCATGTCTCACTAATCCTGGTCCCAAATTGCTTAAGATCAGATGACCAAGAAGGCATTGGCTCTTAAATTTGCATTTCCTTTAATTCTGATGAGGTCAAGTATCTTAATGTATAAACAATATGATTATCGTGATTTTTCTCTTCTATGAATTTCTTAATCTTTTATTTATTTTAGGTCATTGTTTTCTGCTGTTTGTAAAAGCTTTTTATGTATTATAGATATCACTTCTTTATTATCTAGCTATTCTAAATCTTGTCCCCAAAGTCTATCTTTGATCTATTAGTTGTACTAATTATATCATTTTCCATTAAAATTTTGCAGTTTAATTAATTATTTGATCTATAAAGTTTGAGTCCTTATGGATGTTTTTTTTTTTTAATTTTATTTATTTTTGTATGTGTATGAGTGTACTGTCTGCATGTAGGTTTGTGCACCCGTGTCGTGCAATGCCGGGAGGTCAGAAGAGGGTGTCGGATTCCCCTGGAACTGGAGTTCTCCTGGAATTGGAGTTTCAGACGGTTCTCAGCCGCCATGTGGGTGCTGGGGATCGAACCCGGGTCCTCTGTAAGAGCGGTCAGCGCTCTCAACCGCTAGGCCATCTCTCCAGCCCCCCTTATGGATGTTTTAAAGGTATCCCTCATAGTAACTCTCACGTTGGTCAAGTCTAAAAGCTCCTAAGAGGCTTTTTAATCACCTTGGACTCTTGTGTCCAAGCTACTCAGAAAACATTACAGGAAATAATTTTTTAAAAAAGGGATGAAAAGGACTCTGGTATGATTTGCATAGGGATCAATGTAGTAATGAAGAAGCAGTGACTTGTTAATATTCTAGGCTATGTGCTAAAGTCATAGGGAGCATTGCAAAGACTGTACGTGACCGAGGCAGGTAGCATTGTGGGTAATTTGGCCACTGAAGCCTACCTCAGCAAAGCAGTGGATGACTGCTTTGGGCAAAGGAGAAGGACTTGAGCTTGGAACTGGGCTGTGGATCCTAGTGTGTCCCTTTCTCTTAGCATTCCAATTATCTTTCATGGTCCTTTCCTTAGAGCTTCGGTTCACTCCACTTCTCTTTTCCTCTTCCTCTTTTCTCACCTCTTGTTCTTGTTTCTTCTGATTCCTTCATGAGTCTTAGTGTCATGGGTATGAGATTCAGGATTCATCCTGGGACTGTCCTCAGAACAGAACTCAACTCCTGTTTTGCCTTCTAAAATACTGGTTCTGACTTCATCAGGCAGCACTGCAGCTTTCTATTGGAAACATCAGAAACAGTGAGCCCATGGGTGGACAATACTCACATTTTCTTCCTCCTTCTGTGGAGTCAGATCTTTCCCCTGGAACATGGTTCTGGTACCACCTCTCCCCACTCCAAGGCATGCAGTGACACATAGATGCACGCATAGAATTATAACATGAACTTGATCTCAGGAACTTATAGGATAGAGTTCTTTCAGGGCAGAATCTGGAGGAGAAATTAGTTATATCCATTGTAATTACCAACGCTACCTGTGTAAGGTGCATAAAGGTAGTCATTACTTGGTGTGAAAAAAATTGAGACCAGTACAATTTGGTCTCCATCCATACCTTCTAACAGATTTCCTAAAATATTATAGATTGGGATGTTTTGTTCTGATATTTGATTTTTTATTCCTGTTTTCACATGGAGCTTTGCAGACTTTTGCAATTTTTCATTTAATAAAATTTGTATTACTATTATTGTTGTTATTAGTAGTAGTAGTATGTGCATATGTGTGTGCATGTGTGTGTGATGCATGTGTGAGGGTAGGTGTGTGTGTCACAGCAGGGGTAGAATCTGATGATTGAACTCAGATTGCTCAGTGGCTTTCCAAACAAATGTTTACCCACTGAGAAACCTCACTGGCCCAAGACCCTTGTAATTTCCACAATCATGTGATCATTTAGCATAGGAATTTCCTGGATGGTAGAAGCATCTTTTCTTCTAGTGAGACTACTCTTCATGAGTTCCTGGAAAGCCTCAGGGTGGGAGGTAGTTGCCAGGGAAATAAACTATGGGATCGAGGGTTAGAACTTTAAGCCCTTCCTTCTGATCTCAGGGGAAGAAAAAGTGGATGAAGATTGAAGTGATGATTAGTCCCCCCCAAATGCAATCAATCATGCCTGTGTAGTGGAGGCTCCACAAAACTTGAGAAAACAGAATGCTTCCACACTGCTGAACACGACAGTGCCTGCAGATGGCAAGTCCACCTGGAGAGGCCTTGTACCTCTTCCTACATACTTTGTCCTGTGCTGCTCTTCCATCTGCTTTCCCATCTGCATCCTTTGCGATATCATTTCTAATAAATGTATATGTTAAAACATATGTCATTTGAGATGCTCTAATGAATTAGTCAAACCTGAGAAGGGGTCATGGAAAGCTCCAATTTATAGTCAGATGGTAGGAAGTTCTGAAGGCCCAGACCTGTGATTGGCATTGGAATTGGGACAGTCTTGTGGGTTTGAGCCCTTAAAAGGTGAAATCTGACCCTACTTCAGGTAGATGGTGTTGAATTTGAATTGAACGATGTGACATTCATATGGAATCTAACTGAGCTGTGGCTTGGCGTATGTGTAAAAACCCACACACATTCTGGTGACCACAGGTAAAGTATTCTTAGTCTTCTGAGTTGAGAATTGTGTGATGTATGAAGGAAGGAAAACACTTCTGTTTTTATAAAATATTTCTTATCTTGACTATGATAGGAAATTAATGTCATACTGATTAATTCATATCATTCTTATTTATTGAATTTTAGATTAAGAGTGGCAGTTGGTGTCTTTGGTTTGAGACAATGTGGGGAAAAGAAATGTTCAAAAGAAAACTACCTTAAGGGAGAATATTAGTACAAAGCACTGAGTGCTATGGGGACAGGGGCAAAAAGAGATTGATAATAGCTAAAGAAAATGCTACTACCATATTAGTACTATGACTAGGCTTCAGGTAATGCTTGCTTGGCTCCATCGCTTTTAGGTGAGGTAGAAACACCATGGTGAAAGGGAATGATAGAGGAAGGTCACATGCTTCATGGTCTCCATAAAAAAAAGGGAAACTGGGAAAGGGTCAAAGACAAGTTATATCTTTCAAAGACATGTCTCCAGTGACCAACCTCTTCAGCATATCCTACCAGTGTGTGCCACCACAACAAGCAACAGAGTATTAACATCCAAAATATATAAACTACTCAAAAAACAAAGAAGAAAACAAACGACCCCCTCAAGAGACAGAATAAAGAGCTGAACAAAAACTACACAGTGAGGAAATAAAGATGGCTGAGAAACATCTTTAAAAGTGTTCCACACCGGGGCTGGAAAGATGGCCTAGCGGTTAAGAGCGCCGACCGCTCTTGCAGAGGACCCGGGTTCGATCCCCAGCACCCACATGGCAGCCGAGAGCCGTCTGAAACTCCAATTCCAGGAGAGCTCCAGTTCCAGGGGAGTCTGACACCCTCTTCTGACCTCCGCGGCATTGCACGTCACGGGTGCACAGACTTGCATGCAGATAATACATTCATACACATATGGAAATAAATAAAATTAAAAAAAATTTTTTAAAGTGTTCCACATCATTAATAATTAAAGAAATGCAAATTAAAACCACTTTAAGGTATCGTCTTGCTCCAATACGATGGGCTAAGGTCAAGAAAACAAAAGACACCAAATGCTGGAGAGGTTGTGGGGAAAGGGGAATACTCATCCACTGCTGGTGGGAATGTACAACCACTATGGAAAACAGTGTGAAGAACCCTTAAAAAATTCAAAATGAGTCTACCACCTGACCCAGTCATTCCACTCCTGGGTATATACTTTAGATATTAGAGTAATATAAAGTTTATATTTAGAGTAATATAAAATTAAAGGAGAAATTGTGAATTCCTAAACATGTTTGGAATATAACATATAGTTTACTTTCATACGTCAAAATTTTGATATATGTGTGAAGAACATATCTGCATATTTTGGAGCAATACAAATTGGAGGGAACAACAATAAAAGGACTGGGCCAAAGAACTGACTGAAACAGTAAACTTCAGCCCCAAACAATAAACCTCGGCATAGAAAAACTTTAAAAAGACTGAATAAAAGATGCCTAAACTCTGGTGAGGTTGGGGGTGGGGGGAGATAGAAAGAGGAATGAGTCTCAATTGAACCCAGAAATGTTGTATGAATTACACAAACCAATAAAAACATTAAAAAATATATAGAAAAACAGGTGCTGGAGAGACGGCTCTGTGGGTGTGCTTGTAGAGCCCCCGGACTTGGTTCCCAGCACTCATATGAAGGTTAACAACCATCCATAACCCCAGTTCCAGGAGATCCTATGCCCCCTTTCTGACCTCCATGGGCATTGCAGGACACAGGTACACTCACATACCTGTAGGCAACACAGTCATATGCATGATGTAAAAGTAATAAATGAAACATGTATTAAAAATAGAAAGACAGGTTGCACTGGTTAGTTTTTGTTATTGACATAAAACTAGAGTCACCTGGAAAGGGAACTTCAATTGAAGAATACCCAGAATCCGATTGTCCTGTAGCCATGTTTGTGAGGCATTTGCTTGAATGCTAGTTCATGTGGGAGGGTCCAGCCCACTGTGGGTGTGTGGTGCTATTCCTAGACAGTATTAGAGAGGTAGCTGAGCCATCCAGGAGAGCCAGCTATTAGGAATAATTCCTCCATGGTTTCTGTTTCAGGTTAGTTCTTGCTTTAAGTTCTGTCTTCCCTTAACAATGGAGTATAGTTGTAAGATGTAATAAACTCTTCTCTCCGCCCCCAAGTTAGTTTTGGCTGGTGTTTTATCACAGCAGTAGAAAGCAAACTAGGACAAAGGTTTAGTTAGCATCCTGGGGGAAAAGAAAAGTAAGAGCAAGTGTCGTGATGATAAGGCATGTGGAACTTGTTCTGCTGTTGCTGACTAGAAATCCTAATGACTTTAAAGCTGCTAGAAATGAACAGTCTGTCCTGGCCTAGAAGCAGAAAGATAAATCAATGGAATGGAAGAGAGTACAGAAGCATTTAGATATATGAGATATTAGTTTGGAAAGGGGGAGCATTTAAAAAAATCACTGGCTGTATGATTGATTATTCTAAAATAAATAACTTTAGACAACTTTGGAAAGCCAAAATAAAGTTAGACCTCAACTTCACAGATTATTTAATTAAAAATAATGAAAAAGGACTAAATGAAAATCTTTAAGGAATAATAAAAAAAAAACCTATGGAGCTTGGTGGCTGGCAAGGTATTTTTAATCTAAATAAAAAAATACTTAGAAGCTTTAAGGGAAAACATCTGCCAACTTGGCAGCATATAATTAGAACCACCTGAGCAGTGAAGACATTAGAAATATAGTTAAATGTCTTAAAGAAAATGCACAAATATCCAGTCATTTGTCATCCAAATACTAAACACAGAATTAATATCCCTAATATATAATATGTCTTATAATCAGTCCAAAGTGGACACAAATAGAGTAAATGGTAAATGAAGGATAAACAAGCAAAGTATCTTGTGTATAATGCACACTTACAAATGATGTGATTGAACATTATCAATGATGGGGGAAGCCTGAGTTCAAAGAAGGCAAGGTGGACCAGGAAGAAAATGTACATTTTCCATTTCCTTGTTTTCCCAACTCCTACATGTTTGGGGAACCATCCGACTCTTCACTGAGGACCTGGAAAGTTGTGTTTTCACAGAAGCCTGTCTACTACAGAAAGCTGGGTGTTCCAAGGGAGCACCAAGTACTTTCAATTTTTTACCAAGATTTATTTTGAGGTAATGGTGACAATTAAATAGCCCTGTACCTTTTCCTAAGGTTGCTACAGTATGAACATCCTGTAACATCACTAAAGTCAAGAAAGAGCATTTCCTTTGCTACAAGATTTACCCCTGTTCTTTCATCTACAACCAGCCAGCTCCTAGGCCCACCTCCTCCTGGCCACCACCCACCCCTGTTCCAGTTCCTTCACTGTGTTGTTTGAACAATGCTATATGGCAGAATTGCATACCATTTGGGTTGGCTTTCCTCACTTAGTATAATCCTCAAGAGCTGAAGGTTTTTCTGTGATGTTTGGTGAGAATAAAAAGTTATTGTCTGATACTTTTCTGCTTTGCTAACCTAACCTTCCCCTTTCCTTTCATACTGGATGGAAAGTGGAATGTTATTATGGAATTCTTTTAAAACTTGTGTTTAGAATATAGACCTGTGTCCCTCTCCTGCCCCTCCTACCCATCCCAACTCACCATTTCAGTCTGAAACATTCCTAGATCCCTGCCCTCATCGGCACCAAGTGAAGGGAGATGGAGCCAAAGGGAAAACAAAACAAAACAAAACAAAACAAAACAAAGCAAAACCTAGGTACCCACCACTGGATCTTTCTTCCAGTCCTGAGGGCTCTAAACTTCTTCCTTCTGTTCTCTAACTTCTCATGGTTTTTATATATAATGGCCAGGACTTGCAGTTGTACCCAGCAAGGGTCTAGAGGGAAGTATGATAATATCAGCCAGATTATGGCATTGTTCTTCTTGATGCATTTTAACATCTGCTCACCTGGGTCCCTCTCATTAGTCTTTATGCCTTTCTGGAACATTATCGGTCTATTTTGTACTTTCTGAAGGGCCACTTTGTTTTGTTTCAAAAGAAAAAAAAACCCTACAATGTTAGAATTTAATTGTAATTGAGTTAAATATATTTATTCATTCCATATGAATTATGAAAAATATCATGGTTTTGTTAGTATGTTATATCCTAAAATATGCAATATTCTCTTTATTCTTACTTTGTGTCCTTTAACATTTAATAGTTTTCTTATATTAAGTTTAACATCTTTTATTGTTATGTTTATTTCTAAGAAATCTACTTCATTTATGATTTGTCATGAATTCATTATAGTTATACATCATTTAATGATGAGAATTGTGTGGGGTATTTCTGTTAGGTGATTTCATCATTGTGCAAACATTATATATTGTAATTATATAAACATGAATTGTGTGTGGCTGTTGGTGTGGTTTTCCTATAAATATTTTTTTATGAGTGGAAGGGATATACTCTAAAACCATGAGAGAATAATAGTACAGTGAAGACATAAAATAGTAACAAAGTTCTTTATTATAATTATCAAGTAATGTATACTTTACATAATTATATGTGGTATATTTCTATAAAAATAAAATCAGCAGTGCAGTAGATTTGCTTATACTGACATATCATAAACACATGAATAATGCATTATGCTACTGTATTATGGTGGCACTTGTGTGATAGGATTATTAAGCTTCATTATAATTTTATTTGCACCACCATCAGGTATGGAGTTCAGCAGTGTTCAGAACATTATTATACAACATATGAAGCTATTTTTCTCCATGTATGTCTATCATAGATGCTATGGATTTTGCATGCTTACATTTCATGAATCTATTTTGTAAGATGCCAGTTACCTTATCAAATAGACTAATTTATTTTGTTAGTTTTTAAGTTGACTCATAGATACACAGTCATGTTATTATTAAAAGTAATTCTTGTTTCACTGCTTTCTAATATTCATACCAATGTCTATTGCATAAGTAATTTCATGGTCAAATAGAAGCAATTGAAAAAAAGTGCCTATCAATTTGAGAAATTTGGGAATGACTGAATAAAGGTCAACTTGTCCACAAAATTGAATGCTAACTATGTGTGAAAATAAGTTAATTTGTATAGATCACAACTGCTGAGGGAAAGCCAGAAAGACAAAATGCAGTGATGTGGCCCCATTTTCCTGAAACAATACAGTTCATTTTCATGCAGATGCATACACACAGACATGCATACAATTATATGTAGAGCATGAAACTATACAAATATATCAGATGGTTTACATTGATAGTGGTGAATAAGAAGAAAAGTTAAGAGAAGCCAAACATGTCTCAAAGACTGTAAGATAGACATAGAGTAGGATGCTACTCACCATAGAAATAGGGTTGTGTGGGTTTGGGCACAACTGCTTGCAAATCGGTTTTACATGAAGGATGCTTGTACTCATAAATTATCACTTATTGTTAAAAAATGAAAAAAAAACTGAGAGAAAGATGCAGGACAGTTATGGCAGAATGCATGATCTGGGATGGGGTGGGGTGGGGTGGGGTGCAGGGAAGGGAAAGGGAAATATGCCTGAACTGAATTAGAAAATGATGCATGAAATACAGAAAGCATCAATAAAAAAATGAAAATAAAAAAAGAAATAGCATATGTGATTCCATAGTACTCATGTGGAATTGCCCAGAACTGTTTAAAGAAAGCTGGGAAACATGGGCCAAAGACCAGTGTGGTGGCTGTGCTTTCAGGTAATTTTCTTTTCATGTTTTATAAATTATTCCAAATGTTTACTGTGGAAATATAATAAGGATTGCAAGTATACAGCATGAAATTTATAGTAGAGCCAGACATAATGATGTACACCTTTAATCCCAGCACTCAGGAGGCAGAGGCAGGCAGATCTCTGTGAGTCTGAGTCTGCCATTCTGGTCTACACAGTGAGTTCCAGTACACCTGGAGCTGCATGAAAGACCTTGTCTTGAAATGATAGCAAAAAAAATTATAATAGAAATTAAAAAAAATAAAAGCAAAATCTCATAAGAGCAATTATGGTAAATATAAAATCCAGCCTTTTGCAAATATTACTGATACTGATTTTTTTTTATGAAAAACACCAACGATTAGAAGGCAAAATAAATTCCAGAAAACTGACTAGGATATCTCATATTAAAGAAGAAAATTTACAGCCATGTTTTAGAAGCTGAACAGGTTTAGAAAACAATAGTGGATAGCGTCTCAGTACTCCTAGATGAATCTCTGATTATTCTCTTTGGGGAAATCACGGTTGGCGGGATTCATCCTGTCAGGATGCACTGAAATCCTACAGAGCTGTGAGCAAAAATAGATCTTTCTTCCTTTAAGTTGTTTCTGTGGTCACAGTGAGAGGAAAGTAATGAACACAGCCTGAGTGGGGTGGCATAAGCTAGAATAAAATTTTTATTTTGACATTAAAGTACACAATGAAAAATAAGAGAATATGACTGGCAGATGGCCACTGCCCTAATTGCTTCACTCTGCTTGTACGCAGTCAAATATTTAAAGGGATAATAACCATCAAGTCCAAAAAGCCAAGGAGAGTTTAAGAGAGGAAAGTTTCTTTCTTGGCATGGAGAGGCCCATCAGTAGAGGCATTGCCCAGCATCAAAGTCCTGGCCTAGATCTCTAGAACATTCCCCATGATTTGGTCCTTATTCCAGTGTTTGGCTGTTCAGAGTAACAATGATTCACTATTTCCCCCAAGTGTGGGTCTGTTGAGCAGGGGACAATCTACTTCTTGCCACAAGTGTGCAGATTCCTGACCTTATGTGAACTCTGAGCCAAGCAGAACAGGCAGCCAGTATTGGCTAGAATCTTTCCACATGGAGAAGATACAGGTCAGAGAAACACAATTCATTCCTCCTGTACCTTTCAACTTTCATGCATCTCATTGGCCAAAGGCAATCATTGTGCTGAGCCTGAAAGAAGCTGTAAATGACTTTGGGTGAAGGTTATGGTTGGGGCTGTTCACTAAATTCTCCCAAATAACAATTAGAGCCACTTTTGTCTGCTAAGATTTTGCCTGGATATTTGGTATGACACTCAGAGGTGTTAAGAGCTAGTTAGTTGTGTTCTAGAATGAATTCATTTTCATTGGATATCACAAAAATCATTGACTAGAAGGAGAAAAGGGATAGGGTAACAGGGGTCTGAAGCCACATGTTAAATGTTACCATATTGGTGTGGCAAAATTAATATATGGTTAGGACTTTCCACGATGACATCCCCCACATTTGACATTTAATATTGTTATTATCAGAAATGGTATAAACATAAAGGAAAAAATTAATGAATGAAAGAGAGAGAAAGAAGACAAGGGGGAGTAACCTTTCTTCTCAGCTGAACTAAACAAGAATGTAGAATTGATGAAAGGGATGTGAGAGCATGTAGCAGAGATTTCATCCCTGCATCTCAACCCTGCTGCTACCCAGTTCCCAGGCAAATCAAGGAACAGACCTTCCAATCCAAGTTTTGGGGAAACTAGAGAGTTTATTGAGGCTTGCTCACAGAGTGAACGGGGACAGGATATATTATGACTGGCAGTTTCCTTCCCTCAAGTCCCGCCTGGACTGGGTGACCTCTGCCCACGATGGCAAAATGGTGAGCGCCAACCAGCCCCATATGGCTGGCTTTTCTATGCCCCTCCCACAACACAGTGCTGGTGGCTTCCCAGAGTTCCCCACATGGAGGTTCCCAGCGAGCATTGCATTGCACCAGGGCTGGGCTATGCCCTTAGCCCCTCCCTCTACATAAACTGGAATCACGGATCTCTGGCTCCTCCCTCTCAGGGTCAGTCCATTCAGAAAGTCCACTTCAAAAGAAGGTCTATCTTCTCCCACAACGACTCTTTCAGAATCTCTGTCATTTATAAGGGGAAACTTAAAAATGCTCATTTTTCTATGCTAGTTAAATTTTGAGCACAGGGTAGGCTAAAGATCACATTTTTATAAGGTATTGATTTTTTTTTTTTAGGGCAAGCCATAGAAAACCTTTTAAGGGATTAATGCTGATTCCCAACTCTGTTAAGAGAGTGATAATTTATTGGCTCCAGGAGGCTGACTTCCTTCCCCTGTTGCTCTTCACCATTTCCTCATCTGCAAAAGGAAGACACAATGAACTTGAAGATCCCAAGAGGACCTGGTTGTCAGTAGTTCTGATGCTCTTTCTCCTGCTTGACAAGCTACAAAGCGACAGGTCTAGTTGTTTACCTAGCCTCATACTGAGTTTTTATAGTGGCCAGCACAGAAGTACTTATATGCAGTTTTTAAATTATTGGCTTCTGCCGGGCGTGGTGGCGTATGCCTTTAATCCTAGCACTTGGGAGGCACAGGCAGGTGGATCTTTGTGAGTTCAAGGCCAGCCTGGTCTACAGAGTGAGTTCCAGGACAGCTGGGGCTACAGGGAGACTGCACTTGTTTGTCTTCAATTGCAGTGACAAAATACTCTGACTGACACCAACTTGGGGAGGAAAGGGTTTATTTAGCTTACATATCCTGGGTCACAGCTCATCACTTAAGGAGCCCAACGCAGGAACTCAGGGCAGGAACCTGGAGGCAGTAGCTGAAGCCCAGGCCATGGAGGAGTGCTGTTCACTGGCTTGCTCCCCTGGCTCATGCCCAACCTCCCTTCTTATACTGTACACAACAACCTGCCCAGGGTGCCACCACTCATTGTGGGCTGGGCCCTCCCACACTGCTTGACAATTAAGATAATACTCCACAGATGTGGCCACAGGCCAATCCAATGGAGCCAATTCCCCAATTGAGGCTCCCTCAACCCAGGTGTGTCAAGTTGACACTAAAGCTATCCAGCACAATTGACCCCTTGTCAACTTGACACACAAAACACATCACTATTAAGCCACCACCTTTCCAGTTCTTATCCCCAAAGTATGATGTTAACATTAATCACAACCTAAGACAGTACAACCTTAAAAGCCCCACAGTCCTTAGAATGTCCAAACACTTAAAAGTTCACAGTCCATTAAAAGTCTCTTAACTGTGGACTGCTGTACACCTGGGATTCACTCATGATCTTCTGGGTTCTGAAGCATCTCGGCACCTCCACCTCTCTAACTCTGCCATCTGTGGCACACACAGCTCATCTTGAAGGCCCAGGCCCACTCCATTCACACCTGCCGCTGCTCTTGGTGGTCGTCCCATAGTCCTGGCATCTCAAAAAAAATGCTGGGGTCACCACTGAAACTGAGACAGCACCTTCACCAATGGCCTTTTCTGACCTCTCCTGGTGCAAAGCCTCATCTTCTCTCCATGACCCCTGCAATCCTGGGGTCTTCACTGCAACCGAGGTGCACTTCCACCAAAGGTCTTTCCTGACCTCTCAACAGTGCCAAGCCTTGGCTGCTCTCTGTGAACCCCTCAAATTTCAACACCAGAACCTTATAGGAGACTTTTACACATTACCAAGTCATGCTGGCTGGAGATGGAGGCTCAGGCCCCTTCTGGAACACAGCTTCTGTGTGCTGACCCTGAAGAAATTCTTCCCAGAAGATTTCACCACAGTGATGCTGGTCTCTTGTTACTTACAGGTGATTCTTCAGCCCCAGCTAACCAGCATCAATTGTCCCAGTACAACAAAGATTTCACTTCAGGTTCTGGTCTCTTGTTACTTACAGCTGATTCTTCAGCCCCAGCTGACCAGAACCCACAGATTACAGTCCTGATGATCTCTGTTCCCCTTTGAAACTAGAAACTTCACAAGCCAGGCCTCCATCTTCTACAATTCCTTCAGCAAAACTGCTTCAAGCTCCACAGCAACAGTCTTTAGGCATTCGAAGATCTTCCCAGCCCAAAGTTCCAAACGCCTCCACAATCCTTCCGCAAAACACCAAGGTCAGGTCAGTCACAGCAATACCCCACTCTTCTGGTACCAATTTCTGTACTAGTTTGTCTTCAATTGCTGTGACAAAATACTCTGACTGACACCAACTTGGGGAGGAAAAGGTTTATTTAGCTTACATATCCTGGGTCACAGCTCATCATTTAAGGAGCCCAATGCAGGAACTCAGGGCAGGAACCTGGAGGCAGCAGCTGAAGCACAGGTCATGGAGGAGTGCTGTTCACTGGCTTACTCCCCTGGCTCATGCCCAGCCTGCCTTCTTATACTGTACACAACAACCTGCCCAGGGTGGCACTACTCATTGTGGGCTGGGGCCTCCCACACTGCTTGACAATTAAGACAATACTCCACAGATGTGGCCATAGGCCAATCCAATGGAGCCAATTCCCCAATTGAGGCTCCCTCAACCCAGGTGTGTCAAGTTGACACTAAAGCTATCCAGCACAGAGACCCTGTCTCAAACAGACCAAAAAAATATATTGGCTTCCACTTTTCTAAATATTAATGAGACTGTAGAAATGTAAATTTCCAAATAAAAGTAAAAACACAATCCCTCCATTATTAACCATTCAAAATGTTTTTTCCAGTATATATTCAGTGCAGATATATCATAATTTATCCTGAATAATTATTGATCTCACTTTTGCTTTATACATGTGTTTTCCTTGTGCAAGTTAATTATCTTCTAAGCAGTCATGTTTAGTTTTCAAATGGGATGTAATCATTTAAATTATTTTATAAACTGCATTATTATTACTATGATGATTTTATTATTCTACGGTGTGGGGATTTTCCCCAAGGCTTCACACATGATACTCAAGTATTCTACCCTTAAACTAAATTCCCAGCTCCTATAAACTGTTTTGAAAATCTGTGTTCTTTCAGTTTCTGAATGGGCTAAATTCATGTCATATTGAGTGTGAAAGACTCTGTCTATTATTTACATATAGAACATGTGACTGTGAAAAAGACTCTTGGGCTCTCTAAGCTTTGTTTTCATAGGCTATGAAATATAGGCCTAGTATATACTATCTATAAAAAGTTTACATTAACTGAAAGTGTTATTTACCTGAGTGCTATAGTTTGGATCTTAAGCATAACCCAGAGGCTGCAGTTTAAGCCCTGGTCCCTCCTTGCTCTGCCCTATTGGAAAGTAGTAGAACATCTTAGGGGTAGAGCCTAAGGGAGGCTGACCATCATTGGAACTGTGCCCTTGATGGAGATTTGTTACAGTGATGGAAATCTGCTGGACATAATAAAGATTCTGAATAAGCAGTACTTATGGGGCGTGATAGTATTTCAAGTCATATGTCAGATACTTCTCCAGCCTGCCTTCTGTCCCCATTGGCTTTCTGGGCTACCATTGCACAATGGCACCTGCTGCTCCCAAGTGACTGACACTTCAATCCCTGAAACCAGAAACAAAGGCTTCAAATATTTGAAGTTAAATGCTCATTTGTCTGACTTGGGGAGTCAAATTTATACATAGGTACCTATAAAGTAATTGTTCCTGTTTTCCAATTTGAGAAAAAGATCACACGAGCTTATGAGGAAAAAGAAAGGAAGGGCCAGTTTTAGCATCCACTGCGCTTCACTTCACACTTTTGTGAAGCTGATTTGGGGACCAGGTATCCTTTACATTTCTACACCCTAAGTGTGTGCATTAGATGAGGTAGAGCAGAGTACCCACAGATCATGCTTGAAGACACAGGTTTCCCCTGTGTCTAGAGTGTACAGAGCTCATTCACACACTAGGAACAATTTGGTGGGCAGTCAGAAACAGATATGACCTCTAGGCCCTGTCCAGTAAGCGTGGCTGATGACTCAAGGGGTAGGTCCTCCCAGGTGAAGAAGATAAAAGACAGAGGAACAGCCTAGTTCTCTAACAAGGCTGGCCGCATACTAACTGTACTTAAGAAGTAGCCAACACAGTCCTTCAAAGTGTATTAGTTCAAGGCATCTGAATTTTATAGCAGTGCGAGATTTTACTTGATAAATCCTTAATAGCCTTGTAGTGCTTTTTACTTATCTAGAGAGTTACTTTACCTTTATTTATACGTTAACTTTTTAAATTGACAAAAATTGTAGGTAGGGTCTTGATAGATGTCTCACTGTTTAAGAACATTTGCTATTCTTGCCGAAGACTGGGGTTCAGTTCCCAGCACCCACATGGAATCTTACCACCATCTGGAACCCCAGTTTCAGAGGCTATGACACCTTCTTCTGGCCTCTGTGGACAGTGCATGAATGTGGTACAGTTACATACATGCAGGTAAAACTCTGATACACATAAAATAAAAACAAACAGAATATATTTTAAAGTCATAGATATTTGTGTTTGTACTGCATGGTGTTTTCATATCCGTATGTATTACAGAATGACTAAGAAGGCTAAGGAATATATTTCTTACTTCATATATCATCTTGTTTAGTGAGAACACTTAAAATCTACAACTTAACAATTTTCAACTCTCTTATTATTTCCTTAAGACAAGGTTTTACAAGTGCAATTAAGCTTTTAAGTATGAGCATCTTTAATGCTTTTAATAAATATATACCATCCTGATCTCAGGGTGATTTAACAAACTTACACTCTAATAAGAGTATCTGCTTCCCCCAAATTACTTACTATAAAATACATAGCCAACTTTCAGTTTTATGATTCTAAAAGTAATATATACACACTTATAGAAAATGTATATAATTTTTAACAAATGCGCATGTTTCTTAACAAAATTAACTTGGCTCCATTATTTTTATTGTAAGCTAACATCCATGCAGAGCTTAGAACTATTTATTTATCTGTCCTGTTATTAATAGGCATTGATGCTAGCTGTATAATTTTGCTACTTGCTACATTTCACAGTGAACACTGAGCATATATTTTTGTGAATATTTTCAATTATGTCATTAATATAAATTTAGAAGTGATTTTGCTGAATTAAAAGGTAGGCGTCCTTATTTTTTGTTGTTTATAGTGTGCTATTTTAATTCTTTCAGAAATTAATACATGCATATAATGTTTATTGATCGTATTCACTTCCTACTCCTCACCACAACTCCTCCTGGATCACCCACCCACACTCAGACTCCTTGAAATGGTTATGCTGCTAAGCTCACCAGCAGAGGCCAGTTCTGAGCACTTGATGATGACACTGTGATGACTTCTATTGTCTTCAAACGCTGCTTGTTTTTAGAAATAAAATGGTATAACCTCAGAAAAATTATATTTATAAATTTCTTAATAAATTTGAATGTTTTTAAGCTGTTATATATTTATCATTTGGGAAGTACCTATATCTTTTCTTTCTGTCTCTAATACAATCTTCTATCCTTCTATATAATTATCTCCTCACAACGAGGTAAATCAACTACACACACAAAATTTATACCTCCTACCCTCACACGAGAAAATATAATTGTATCACTCCACATTCTCCCTATCATTCTCATTTCCATCAACCCAAAACTTATTCTTGGCCTCCCCTATTGTAGATATAGTTTAAAAAACATTAGACTGTGAACCTAAAGATAGAAGAACAACCTTCTTATCTACCAAGAAAGAAACGCTAGAACTGCTAACTCAAGCATCCGTAATTAAACTTACGGCTTTCTTAACTTTCTTAGGATAAGAGAAATCCGTTGGTCTTAGGAACCAAAAAATTGGTGCAACTCCAAATGAAAGTAATTCACAATATCCAATCAATTAATTTTCTAACCTTATTTATCCTTATAATCCCACTAGTCGTTTCTATCATCCAACCCAATAATACTATAAATTTCTCAAAATACATTATTTACTCAATTAAAACTTCATTCTTCCTTAGCCTTATCCCCCTGTTACTATATCTCTCTAACAACACTGAATTTATTATTTCAAACTGACATTGAATAACTATCAATTCTATAAAACTCTCTCTTAGCTTCAAATCTGATTATTTTTCTATTCTCTTTATTCCCGTAGCTCTTATAGTTACTTGATCAATCACAGAATTTTCACTATGATACATACACTCAGACCCAAACCTCAATCGATTTCTGAAATACCTCCTTATATTCCTTTTAACTATAATTATTTTAGTTACCGCTAATAATCTCATCCAATTATTCATTGGTTGAGAAGGTGTAGGAATTATATCTTTCCTACTAATTGGATGATGATTCGGACGAACAGATGCAAACACAGCAGCCCTACAAGCAATCCTTTATAACCGAATTGGTGACATCGGACTTATCATCTCACTAGCCTGATTCTGCATTAATTTAAACTCATGAGACCTTCAACAAATTTTCCTAAACTTTAACTTTTACCCACACTTACTTCCCCTCTATGGCCTTCTACTCGCAGCTATAGGTAAATCAGCCCAATTTGGACTACACCCATGACTCCCATCAGCAATAGAAGGTCCCACACCAGTCTCAGCCCTTCTTCATTCAAGCACTATAGTAGTTGCAGGGATTTTCCTACTAATCCGATTTTCCCCTATCATAACTAACAACCAAACAATTCTTTCCCTAATATTATGCATTGGAGCCCTCACCACCCTTTTTACAGCTATCTGCGCTCTCACCCAAAATGACATCAAAAAAATTGTAGCATTTTCCACATCCAGCCAACTAGGCCTAATAATAGTAACCCTAGGTATTAATCAACCTAACCTTGCCTTCCTACATATTTGCACCCATGCCTTCTTCAAAGCTATACTTTTTCTATGCTCTGGCTCAATTATTCATAGCCTAAACAACGAACAAGATATCCGTAAAATAGGAGGTTTAGCTAAATCAATACCTTTTACCACTTCTTGCCTAATTATTGGAACCTTAGCTCTCACAGGAATTCCCTTCCTCACAGGTTTTTACTCAAAAGACCTAATCATCGAATCCATAAACACGTCAAATACCAACGCCTGAGCCCTTCTCATTACACTAATTGCCACATCCCTCACAGCTGCTTACAGCACCCGAATTATCTTCTTAGTACTAATATCAAAACCACGGTTCCCTCCTATCTCACCCATTAACGAAAACAACCCTAAATTAATTAATCCTATTTCACGATTAGCCCTAGGCAGCCTAATTGCAGGCTTCCTCTTATCTATCTCTACTCCACCTATAAACTTACCCATCATAACAATACCACTATACATCAAACTTACTGCCCTTATTATCACACTTCTAGGATTCTCCATCGCAATAGAATTATACAACTTTTCATTTTTTTCACCACCCAAACAACCAACCCCAACCCACAACTTTATATCCCTTTTAGGTTACTTCCCTCTAATTTTTCACCGCCTTTTACCTCTTATAAATTTTAAAATAAGCCAAAACATCGCAACTAATACCCTAGATATAATCTGACTAGAAAAATCTATCCCCAAAGCAATTTCCTCTATTAACATTTATGCCTCAACCATCACATCCAACCAAAAAGGCCTAATTAAATTATACTTCTTATCATTCCTTATTTCTATACTCATTCCACTACTTTTCTTAATTTAAATACCATGTGTTACCCGCAATACAATAAATAAACTAGCAAATAAAGTTCAACCAACCACTATAGCCACTCAACCCCCCTCTTCATATATTGCTGCCACACCTAAACCATCTTCCGCCACTAACTCAACTTCCTCGGCCTCAATAGGTAATCACCGTGGAACATGATCCGCCTCAACTTTAGCCTCCAAAGTCACATTCTCCAAATTACTAAAATGATCTATTAATAATAACTCTATTACAGTTCCTACAAAATAAGCAATCAACATAAATCAATTTGATGTCCAAGTCTCAGGAAATTCTTCAGAAGCTATTGCAGTTGTATAACCAAAAATAACTAACATCCCCCCTAAATAAATCAAAAACATTATCATTCCCAAGAATGGCCCCCCAGAACCTAATGTCACCCCACACCCAGCTAACCCACCAACAAGCAACCCTAAACCCCCGTAAATAGGTGAAGGCTTAATAACAACCCCCACATAACACACCACTAAAAGAACACTAAATATCAAAACTAAATCTATCATTATTTCTACCTAGCGTTTAACTAAGACTAATGACATGAAAAATCATCGTTGTAATTCAACTATAGAAACCTAATGACAAACCTACGAAAATCTCACCCCCTAATAAAAATTATTAATCACGCCTTCATCGATCTCCCTACCCCATCCAACATTTCAATATGATGAAACTTTGGCTCTCTCCTAGGTATCTGCCTAATCATACAAATTATTACAGGCTTATTCCTAGCAATACACTACTCATCCGACACTACCACTGCCTTCTCATCTGTAGCTCATATCTGTCGAGACGTAAACTATGGCTGACTTATCCGCTACATTCACGCTAACGGAGCCTCCATATTTTTCATCTGCCTATACCTTCATATTGGTCGCGGAATTTATTATGGCTCCTACACTTTCCTAGAAACTTGAAATATTGGTATTCTCCTAGTATTTTCTATTATAGCAACCGCATTTCTAGGATATGTTCTTCCATGAGGACAGATATCCTTTTGAGGGGCTACAGTAATTACAAACTTATTATCAGCTATTCCATATATCGGACCCACCCTAGTAGAATGAATTTGAGGTGGGTTTTCTGTAGATAAAGCTACCCTATCCCGATTTTTCGCCTTCCATTTCATCCTCCCATTTATCATTACAGCCCTAGTCATAGTCCACTTACTTTTTCTTCACGAAACAGGCTCAAATAACCCTACAGGCCTAAACTCTAACGCCGACAAAATCCCTTTCCACCCATACTATACTACCAAAGACATCTTAGGCTTCATTATCATAGGCCTAATTCTTATTTCACTCACACTATTTTCCCCAGATCTCCTAGGAGACCCAGACAACTACACCCCTGCTAACCCCCTAAACACTCCACCGCATATCAAACCAGAATGGTATTTCCTCTTCGCCTATGCCATCTTACGCTCAATCCCTAATAAACTAGGAGGAGTATATATTAGTAATGTTAATAATTATTATATGCTATGAATAGATTACTCAGTATCTCACACTAATATAATATTTTTCATCAGGGAGACCATTTTCATATGTGCTTAAGATAGTTCCCTGATTTTTTCATTTGAATCTTAACTGCTTTTATTTTATTGTGTTCTATTATTTTGTTTCTTTTGAGAGAGGGTCTCATTCTAGCTTAGGATGGCTATGAAATCATGGTAATCCTCCTGTCTTAGCCTCCCAAGTGCCGAGATTGAAGATATGGACCACATGCTTACTGTAAGTTGCCTTTCTGATATCAAGCTTAGAAGTAACTTCTTATTTGAAGAATAAAGACATATTTTCTAAATTATTTAAAAATTTTATTTTCTATGCTTACATCTAGAACTCTCCTAAAAGTAATTAAGGTAATTACTTAAGGTATAAGATCATACCTTAATCTTATTTTGCCCAAACTCAGCCATTTTCCCTGCACCCTTTGTTAATTTATTTTGAAAGTTCACCTTTATCATATGCCAGAATCCATATTATTTGCATGTCTCAGAAACCTGAATTCATTTTCATTGTTCTGTTATTACTGTGTGTAGCTGATGTTCCTTAAAATGGGAATCTTCATTATTGCTTGTAAAAAATTCTTCCCTATTTTAATAGTAATAAGTAATTCCTGTGCAGATAAATCTTAACAAGTTAAGAAATATCTTCATTTTAATTTTGGTAAAAATTATGTTGAATATATGAATTAATTTAGGGAACAAACCTATATATATATATATATATATATATATATTTTATTTATGCTTTGTGTATTTCATTACATTCATTTTCCATTCAGTTCAGGCATAATTTCCCCTTCCTTCTCCCTCCACCTCACCCCATCCACCAGATCATGCATTCTGCCATAACTATCCTGCATCTTTCTCTCAGTTTTTTTTTTCATTTTTTAGCAATAAGTGATAATTTATGACTGCAAGCATCCTTCATGTAAAACCAATTTGCAAGCAGTTGTGCCCAAACCCACACAGCCCCTTGGTCCCACCATCAAGCAGGGGGGGCTTGTATGGAACAAACCTATTTAATAGCACAACTTTCTGCCCCAAATTATGCTTGGTCTCAATTATATTATTGACTTAAGCTTTGTAATTTTCTTTAGGTAATTTTCAGAAAAATTATATGTTCTTTTGTTGTTTATTGCATGTCAATAAAATAACTACGTTCTATGTAAAGGAAAATTTGCATATGTATATATAGTTTATGTCACAGTCCAATCACTTTGCCACATACAAAAATGATTTGCAGTGCCTGGAGCATTGGAGTGCCCACCATGCCAGGCCCTGTCAAACATCATACTCTGGGCATCTCCTTATTTTTACTAGTTTATAGGTATGTGATGGAACTTTAATTTTTTTCTTTAAAAATGTCAAAGATTTACACAGTGCATCTTAATGACATTTGCACCCTCCTTTCCTTCTAACTCCCTATGAACTCCATCCCTGTGTACCTTTCACACATATCTGTACCACTCAATAAGTCCAGTCAGTGCTATGAGCTACTCACTGGTAGCTACTCTCCCTCTGTAGCAGCCATTAACTGCAAACATCTCCTCGGCTGGCGGTGAGCTTCCAGAGCCCAGTTCCTATGATAGAATTTTTAACTGGCCTGCTATTGGGCGGGTCATGTAGAGGTTATCACAATTGCTGTGAGATTCCCTGTTCAGAAGCCCCGTCATGTCCAGTGGACATTTCATGGCACTCCTCCCCACCCTCTGGCACTTACGTTCTTCCTGCCTTCTCCTTCCTGATATTCCCTGACCCTTGGGGTGGGGAGTGCTGAGACAGGTATCTCATCTGTGGCTGAGCATTTGCAGTCACTTATTCTCAGCACTGTGAGCAGGTATAAATCTCATAATTAACATTGTGTTTATATAGGTTTTCACACCAGAATTTGTTTTTGTCAAATATTTGCTTTTATCCTTTCATTAATTTTATTCTTTTTTTTTTTTGACACAAGAGCTGACTATTTAGTGCTTGTTGCCTTGGGATTCACTGTCTAGACTAGACTGATATTTAACTCATAGAGATCTGTCTGCTTCTTCATCCCAGGTGGTAGGATTTGTACCACCATGCTCTGCTTTTTTTTTATTTAAACCAAACTTTTGTTAATAGCCCCAGTGTATAAAGAATAGTATGATGTTTTTTCATAGTGAATACTAATCTATAAGCTTATTACTGAACATCCATAATTATTGTAATGCATTTCAACCTGAGATCTTCATATTATCCTATAAAGCATATCAAATTTGGTCTCAGGAGAAAGCTCACTGCTTGCTATGCGAGAATGTGAACCTGAGTCTAGGAGCCCCTAAACCCACATCAATGCTGGGTAGGCATGGTGGATTGCCTATAATTCCAGGGGCAGAGGTAATCACCAGAGTCAGCTAGAAAGCCAGACTAATCATAGGGTGGGCTCTCAGTTCCACTGAGATCTCATATTAACAAATAAGAAGGGGAGTGAAGGGGACTCACATCAGCCTCGACCACTGCATGCACACATGTGCTTGTTCATGCTCACATACATGGATGTTTGCCCCACACTCATGGAACATGGATGCACGTGTGCATACATTACACACAAACACACACACACACACACACACACACACACACACACATGAGAAAAAAGAAATCAAGCCTACAACCCATGATAATATTGACCTTTCTATTTCATTACTGCAATTCTCTTTGTGATATTATCTAGAAGTTCCACACTGTTCCTGCAAATTATACAGCACAAGCTTCCTTCCTTCCTTCCTTCCTTCCTTCCTTCCTTCCTTCCTTCCTTCCTTCCTTCCTTTCTTTCTTTCTTTCTTTCTTTCTTTCTTTCTTTCTGTCTTTGGTGGCAATGTTTCAAGACATGGACAGGGTTTTCTTCGTTCTGACGAGAAGCAAGAGGAGGGGTGAGCTTTGGATCTGAGGGGTTATTGAATGACAAGCACGTGCTCCATTACTGAGCCACTCTGCTGATCCTAAACAATATTTTCATCTGAGTTCAGATAAATATTCTTTATGAATAAACTTCATTTATTAACTTTCCTAGAATTGCTTTTTCCTCAGTTAGAAGTGAAAGTCTACAGACTCACATCAAGAAGATCATCCATCACGACCAAGTTGGATTCATACCAGAGATGCAGGGATGGTTCAACATATGAAAATCAATAAACAGGGGCTGGAGAGATGGCCTAGCCATTAAGAGTGCCGACCGCTCTTACAGAGGACGCGGGTTCGATCCCCAGCACCCACATGGCGGCCGAGAACTGTCTGAAACTGCAATTCCAAGAGAACTCCAGTTCCAGGGGAATCCGACACCCTCTTCTGACCTCTGCGGCATTGCACGACATGGGTGCACACACTTGCATGCAGACAGTACATTCATACACATACAGAAATAAATAAAAAAATTAAAAAAAAGAAAATCAATAAACATCATCAAGCATATAAATGGACTGAAAGATAAAAACCACACCATCATCTCAATTGATGCCAAAAAAGCCTTTGACAAAATCCAGCATCCCTTCTTGCTTAAAGTCCTAGAGGGAATTGGATTGGAGGGATCATTCCTCAATGTAATCAAAGCCATATACAGGAAACCTACTGCCAATATCATCCTAAATGGGGAAATGACAGAAACATTCCCTTTAAAGTTAGAAACTTGGCAAGGCAGCCCCCTGTCACCACTCTTCTTCAATATAGTGCTTGAAACACTTGCTAGAGCAATAAGACAAGAAAAGGAAATTAAAGGAGTACTAACTGGAAAAGAGGAAGTCAAGCTATCCCTATTTGCTGATGATTTGATTGTTTACTTAAGGGATGCTAAAAACTCCTCCAGAAAACTCCTAGAAATGATTAACAGCTTCAGAAAACTGGCAGGATACAAAATTAACCTACAAAAATCAGTGGCCTTTCTTTACACCAACAACAAGCAACTGGAGAAGGAATTCAAGGAGACCTTGCCACTCAAAATAGCCTCAAAAACAATAAAATACCTATGAACAAACCTAACCAAAGACACCAAAGATCTCTACCACAAAAATTTTAAACCCTTAAAGAAAGAAATTGAAGAAGACATCAGAAGATGGAAAAACCTCCCATGCTCATGGATTGGGAAAATTAACATAGTAAAAATGTCCATTGTACCAAAACTCTTGTATAGATTTAACGCAATCCCAATTAAAATCCCCAAGAGTTTCTTCACAGGCTTGGAAAAAAAAAGTCCTTGAATTCATTTGGAAAAACAAAAGACCCCCAAATAGCCAAAACAACCCTGAGTGAAAAGAGCAACACATGGAGGATCTCTATACCAGACTTCAAACTATACTACAGGGCTATAGTCATAAAAACAGCCTGGTACTGGCACAAAAACAGACCTGTTGACCAATGGAATAAAACTTAAGATCCAAACTGGAGCACATACAATTTCAGCCATCTCATATTTGACAAGGGGGCCAAGAAGACACAATAGAGAAAAGACAGCATCTTTAGCAAGTGGTGTTGGCAAAACTGGATCAACACTTGTAGAAGAATGAAATTAAACCCCTACCTCTAACCCTGTACAAAAGTCAACTCCAGATGGATTAAAGACCTCAACGTGAAACCCCAAACTCTGAAGGCAATAGAAGAAAAAGTTGACAGCAGACTACAAGACATAGGCCTAGGAAAAGACTTTCTAAATCAGACAGCAGCTGTGCAAGAATTAAGGTCAAGAATTGACAAATGGGACCTCATTAAACTCAAAAGCTTCTGTACGTCAAAAGAAACAGTCAAGGAAAGGAAGAGAAACCCCACGGAGGGGTGGGAGGAAACCTTCACAGCAGATACATCTGACAAAGCATTGATTTCCAGAATATATAAACTACTCAAAAATCAAAGAAGAAAGAAAGCAAATGACCCACTCAATAAATGGAGCAAAGAGCTGAACAGATACTTCACAAGTGAGGATGACTGAGAAACACCTTAAGAAGTGTTCAACATCACTAATCATTAAGGAAATGCAAATCAAAACCACTTTAAGATATCTTACTCCAATAAGACTGGCTAGGATCAAGAAAACAAATGATACCAAGTGCTGGAGAGGTTGTGGGAAAAGGGAACACTCATCCACTGCTGGTGGGAATAAACTCATAACAGCCACTATGGAAAGCAGTGTGGAAACCTTGGAAGACTTGGAATGAACTTGCCCACCTGACCCAGCCATATACCACTCGTGTGCATTTACCCTCAAGACTTACCCCAGAGATCACATGCATAGCCATGTTTATTTCAGCTCTCTTCACAATAGCAAGGAGTGGAAACCAACCCATGCCCTCTTCTGATGAATGGATAGAGAAAATGTGGTACATGTACACAATGGAGTTCTATGCAGCAGTAAAGAAAGATGACATCATGAGCTTTGCAGGAAAATGGCTAGAGCTAGAAGACATTATGCTGAGTGAAGTTACATGGTCCCAGAAAAGCAATGAATGGTATCCCTCCTCTGTGGATGCTAGTGCCAATTAGCTCGTTGTAAGTATTTCTTGTGCACGGCCACTTGAGCTTTTGTCCAAGCAGTTGGGAGTGATGCATATTGGAAACAACAACAATAACAACAACAACAGAAAGATTGCATCAAAGAACTGACTGAAACAGTGGAACTTCTGCTCAAAACAGTCAACTTCCACATGGAGAATTTTGAGAAAGACTGAGAAAGAGATGAATAGCATGTCTGTCAGAATCCATGAGCTCTGGTGGGGTGGTGGCATAGAGTGGGGGACATGGTTCTAGATTTGATAGATCTAGTAATATATATATATATAAATAATTATTAATATATATATATATTTTAAAAAGAAGTGAAAGTCAAATTCATTTAGTCCTCAAAAACTAAAATGAAACTACCATTTAACCTTGCTATGACATTCCTGAGTATTTGCTCAGAGGCCTTCTAAGGCAATATACCATAGACATACTTGCACATCCAATTTTATTGCCACACTATTCACTAAGCCAAAAGATAGAATCAACGTAGCTGTCCATCAACAGATGAATGGATAAAGAAATATGGTATACATACACAAAGGAGTTTCATTGAACCATGAAGAAGAACAAAGTTATGTCATATGCAGGAAAATGGATGCAACAGGTTCTCATCATAAGAGAAGCAATCCAGACTCAGAAAGACAGCTGCTGCCTGCTTTGTTTCATATATAGATCATAGATTTTACATAGATACATAAGTCAATAGATGAAAAACAGAAGCAGACTGGAAGAATGAAACAAAACGGTGAAAGAAGTGAGGGTGGATCGAGAGAGAGATGGGAGGAGGAGTCGGTATGCCCAAAGTCCTGGTGCACTAGCATGAAAATACCTCTTTACGAAACCCACCACTGCATGCCATGAATAGATCACAGTAAGCTTTTTATTTTTAATTAATTAATTAATTAATTAATTAATTTGGTCTTTTCGAGACAGGGTCTCCCTGTAGCCCCAGCTGTCTTGGAATTCACTCTGTAGACCAGGCTGGCCTTGAACTCACAAAGATCTGCCTGCCTCTGCCTCCTGAGTGCTAGGATTAAAGGCATGCACCACCAGGCCTGGTGACAATAAGATTTATTTATTTATTTATTTATTTATTTATTTATTTATTTATTTATGTATTTATTTGGTCTTTTCGAGACAGGGTCTCCCTGTAGCCCCAGCTGTCCTGGAACTCACTCTGTAGACCAGGCTGGCCTTGAACTCACAAAGATCCTCCTGCCTCTGCCTCCCAAGTGCAATAAGCTTTAAAAAGAAGACAATAAAAATGCTTGCCTAGTGTTTATCTACGGGATATTTATATAGTTTTTCTTCTTTAACTTTATTATGGCAAATTAAATTCCTAATGTTATCAAACATTTTAAATAACATAATTATTTCTCCATATCTAAAAACAAACCTATTTCTGTTCCAAAATGTGGTAGTATCTGTTTTCTTTCTTTTATCAGACTTACTGGATTTTACACATTTTATTGGTCTTTAAAAGAAAAAAAAATACATATCAATTGTTATGCTTTCCTTAATTTGCTGTAGTTTGAGATTTTTTTTTAGATTCTTTGATTAAATAACTAATTTTTCTCTAAGCAGATGATGAGATTGGAAGATACAGTCTCCCATCTCTTGATGAAATAACCACACTGTGTCAGACAGTTTTGATCTCTATATTGAAATACTTGCCACAGGCTACTTAAAATAAAAGATTATTTATCACACAGTCATGGAAGCTCAAAGTCCACATGGTCTGGTGCACTGTAGTATAAGCTGTCTATTGGTTCTGTCACTTGGTGAGAGACAGCAATAAATTTCTATCTTAAGGCAGAAAGCAGAGAGTTCGAGGGGGTCAGTTTGTTACTTTATAACAAGTTTTTCAGGTTACGAGCAAGCAAGGGATCACACATGAACCCTTTCATCCTGACCCCCTCACCAATGGCCCAAGAAACTCTCACTATTGCTCCATATCTTAAAAGTCCCACCACTTCTCCCAAAGTACCATGCTGGTGACCATGGCTGCAGTACACAACCCTCCCTAAATATACAGATATCTACACTGTGGGCAAGGCTCTAGACACACAATCCCTCTACACACACACACACACACACACACACACACACACACACACCTACATCCTTCTCAAACAGTGCCAAGTGCCAGCCTGGGACTAGGTGTTCAAACACTTGTGTCTATGGGGAACATTTCCTATTCAAATGGATCAAAGACCTCAATGTGAAACCCAAAACTCTAAAGGTGATAGAAGAAAAAGTTGGCAGCAACTTACAAGACATAGGTGTATAAAAAGACTTTCTAAATCAGACAGCAGCTGCTCAGGAAATAAGGTCAACAATTGACAAGGGGGACCTTATTAAACTCAAAAGTTTCTGTACAGCAAAAGAAACAGTCAGGGAAGTGAAGAGAAAACCCACAGAATGGGAAGAAACCTTCACTGCTGACACATCTGACAGAGCATTAACCTCCAGAATATATAAACTTCTCAAAAAACAAAAAAGTAAGAAAACAAATGACTCACTCAAAAGATGGAGTAAAGAGCTGAGCAGAAACTTCACAAGTGAGGAAATAGAGCTGGCTGAGAAACATCTTAAAAAGTGTTCAACATTGCTAATAATTAAAGGAAATGCAAATTAAAACCACTTTAAGATAGCATCTCACCCCAATAAGGTTGGCAAGGATCAAGAAAACAAATGATACTAAATGCTGGAGAGGGTGTGTGGAAAGGGGAACACTCATCCATTGCTAGTGGGAATGCAAACTTGCACAACCACTATGGAAAGCAGTATGGAGAACCCTTAAAAGACTCAAAATGAGCCTACCACCTGACCCACCCATACTGCTTTTGGAAATATATCCATCAGACTCTTCCTACCACAGAGATACATGTACAGCCATGTTCATTGCAGCTCTCTTCACAATAGCGAAGACCTGGAACCAACCCAAATACCCCTTGACTGATTAACATTTTTATATCTTACTATAATACAGCATTGTAAGTTTCTTCTCCAGTAGTCTTTGGAGTTCTAAATGCTCCATTGTCTGGATATCTACCTCTTTTGAGGTTCTGTTAATTTTGCAATAGTGGTGGATAGATTAAACTAAGTAGGACCCCTATGTTGCTTTTTGATCACAGTATTTATTTTCTCATCAATTTTACTGACTTTGTCTTCTATTTTGCTGGCTTTCCAGTGTTGATTTTGGCCTAAATTCTTCTCCTTACTTGTATCATCTTTGTAGTCACTTGGAAACGTTTTACCAGTTAACTTTTAACCTCTTCAGCCAATATTTAACCTATTTCAGTATTTTTTAATTTAGCGGTTAAAGAGTTATTCTCTTTTGGAAAAGTCATGTTACTTTGTTTTTTCATATTTCTGAATTGGCACCTTCATGGTTGTGTGGGAAGCATGTTAACTACTGAGCTATCTCCCCAGTCCCAGATTACTGTTTCTTTATGATAATTTCACCCACATGGCAGCTAAGAACCGTCTTTAACTCCAGTTCCAGGGGAATCTGACAACGCCCTCTTCTGACTGCTGTGGCATTGCCAACCTACATGCAGATAGTACACTCATACACATAAAAATAATAAAATAAAATAATAAAAATTAAACTCTAAAAATATATAATTTTTATTATTTTAGTTTAATGCATATGAGTGTATTTGCTAGAGTTTATTTAAATCCACCCATATCATATAATTCCCACAGAGGCCAGAAGAGGGTGTCAGATTCTCTGGAACTGGAGTTACAGATGGCTGTTAGTCACCGTGTGAGAACTGAACCCAGGTCCTCTACAATAGGGACCTTTACTCTTAAACACTGAGCTATCTCTCCAGTTTCAAGTAATTTTTTAAATAGTTGAAATAATGCTGTATTTCCCATTATGTTCTGTACTTGATAATGTAGAAGAGCTTATTAATATAATAATGTAACATCAATATTTCATATTAGTAAAATACCATAAGTATAATTAAGGGTTAACACATATTCGGCTTCAATTCAAGTGAGTGGTTTCAATATTTCTTTTTAAAATGATTTATTTATTTATTCATTTATTTTTATGTGTATGAGTGTACTGTCTGCATGTAGGTTGGTGCACCCATGTTGTGGGCTGGAGGGATAGTGCAGCTGTTAAAGGCTAACACTAAACTAAAACGTTAAAGGTTCAATAATTCTTTTTAAAAATATTTTATCAGTAAGGTTCTGGTGAGTCAAGGTGGACCTGCCTTGTCCCTGGGAGGCACACCATCAGAATCCAGACACCCGCCCAGAGTCAGTGAGGTTCTGTTGAGTCAAGGCACACCTGCCTTGACCCTTGGGTACCTAGGGGCCAAAGTAGCAACCCAACCCAACCAAGTGCCCTCCCATCCTGGTGGAGCTCTGGTGCAGAGGACCTAACAGGTGGAGCATTGGTGATTATAGTCTGCACAGCCAACGTTGAGGTGCCAGAATTCAAGGAAACAAATAAACAGACAAATCCACATGTCAAAGACACAAAGAAAAAACAACATGGGAAAAGCTCATAATAAATCCACACAGAACTCTACCAACCCTACCAAAGATACCTACAATGAGATCTCTGAGGAAAGAAGCCAAGACACTGACTTTAGAACAAGTGTAGACACATCCAAAGAAATCAGAGAACTATGGGAAGTCAATGAAAAACACAGGAAGGACCTAGAGGGAGATAATGACAAAAGGCAGAAAAAACTATGGGGAGAGATTGAAAAACTCAGGAAGGACCTAGAGGGAGAAAATCACAAACTCTGGAAGGAAGTTGAAACACTGAAAAGATCCCAGGCCAAAATGAAAAAAAAGAAAATGACCAATGAACCAAGTAGCTACAAGATGAGAATGACAGGCTCCAGAGGGAAGTGGAAAATCAAAATAAATCACAGGATGAAATGAAAAATGATATCAAACATTCATCCAACCACCAGGAAAGGATGGGAAAAAGCCTCAGAAGCAGAATGGAAGAAGCAGAAAAAAAGAGTATCAGACCTGCAGGATAATACGGAGCAACTAGAAAGCTCAAGTAAAGATTACAAAAAATTCAAAAAAACACAAGAGTGGAACAACCAGGAAATGTGGGACACTATGAAAAGACCAAACCTCCACATCGTAGGGATAGAGAAGGGAGAGGAATCCCAAGACAACATTATTGACCAGATCTTCAACAGGATAATAGAAGAAAATTTCTCCAAACTGAAAAAAGACAATCCCATATGAATACAAGAAGCACATAGAACACCAAATAAACAAGACCAGGAAAGAAACTCCCCATGCCATATAATTGTTAAAACACTAGATGCTCAAAACAAAGACAAAATACTGAAAGCCACAGGAGAAAAAGAAGTTACATATAAAGGGAAACCCATCAGAATCACAGCTGATTTATCAGCCTACACGATGAAAGCTAGAAGAACGTGGACCAAAGTACTCCCTGTGCTAAACGACTTTAGATGCCAACCCAGACTACTATACCCAACAAAAATGTCAATTATAGTTGAAGGGAAAGAAAATATTGCTTTCTCAAAGCAATCCAAAGAACAGAGGAAAGAAGCAACTATCCCTAAGCAATTAAAGAGAGAAAGCAACAAAATCAAAACAGTAAATATAAAACTAGACCAAAAAGAAAATAAATAAAATATCCCATTGGTTAAAAAAAAAGAAGCAGAGCTGGGCTATACTTTCACAGACCTGCCTTCAGAGGCCTATTTCTGCCAGTCAGTCCCCCAGCTCGTAAAGGTCTCAGCCTTCCCCCAAAGGTCCACTGGCCAGGAACAAGCTCTCAAGGTTAGGGCTGGTGGGGAACATTACAAAGTCAGACCACCACACTGTGCATCAGCCCGTCAGGATGTGGACTGAGAAAATATAAGAACTAGGAAACAGGAAGGGGAAAAAAGGCTGCACCTGTGTTAAACAGTCTTCAAGGCTGATCAACTGATTAGAACTTCAGTGATTGCAGAGAACTGGAAGGTTGCAGGTCCAAAGCCAAATTATCTTGAGCTACCTAGGCCTCCAACATAGTCATTGATTGCCCATCTCTGTGTGTGACCTAATGTCCTATGACTATCAGGACATTAGGGCTTGGAATGGACAAACGAACCCTAGCTTCTACCAACCCAAAGTTTGGGAATGTCTTTAGATAGCATCTGAGGTCTATGGACAGATTCCCCCTGTTTCTATGACATGCCTACCCAATGCTCCACCTAAAGACTATGAAAAAATTTTAAATCCCAAGAGAATGATATTGAAAAATGCTTTGATTTATTACTTTCTTATAGTTCTAAAAATGTAAAACTATCAACGTGTTAGAGCATGGTATCTGGGGTAACCCAAATCCTGTTCCTGGGCCACAGTCACTCACATTTGGATCCTGAGTAAACTCTTATTGTCTTTGAAGAAAAAAACAAAAAACAAACAAACAAAACTAGACCAAGGATACAAACAAAAAATAAGGTGAAAGGGAGCAACACACATCTCTCAATAATAACCTTAAATACTAATGGTCTAAACTCCCCAATCAAAAGGCACAGACTGGGAGAATGGATTAGGATACAGAACCCTTCCATATGCTGTCTACAAGAAACCCATCTCGGGGCTGGAGAGATGGCCTAGCGGTTAAGAGCGCCGATCGCTCTTGCAGAGGACCCGGGTTCGATCCCCAGCACCCACATGGCGGTCAAGAACCATCTGGAACTCCAATTCCAGGAGAACTCCAGTTCCAGGGGAATCCGAGACCCTCTTCTGACCTCCACGGCATTGCACGACACGGGTGCACAGACTTGCATGCAGACAGTACATTCATACACATACAGAAATAAATAAAATTAATAAAAAAAATTAAAAAAAAGAAGCCCATCTCACCCTCACGGACAGACACCACTGTAGAGTAAAAGGATGGAAAAATATTCCAAGCAAATGGTACTAAGAAACAAGCTGGAGTGGCTATCCTAATATCAGACAAAATAGATTTCAAAGTAAAATTAATCAGAAGAGACAAGGAGGGCCATTACATCCTTGTCAAAGGAAAAATGAACCATGAAGACTTCACAATCTTAAGTGTTTATGCACCAAACTCTGGTGCACCTAACTTTATAAATACAATGCTGCAGGACCTCAAGACATAGATTAATCCTAACACACTAATAGTGGGAGACTTCAACACCCCACTGAGCCCCTTGGATAGATCAACAGAACAAAAAATAAACAGAGATACATCAGAATTGAACAATACAACACACCAAATGGACCTCACAGACATCTACAGAATATTCCACCGAAATACCAGAGAATATACTTTCTACTCATCACCTCATAGAACATTTTCCAAAATTGACCACATACTGGGGCACAAAAGAAACCTCAACAAATACAAAAAGATAGAAATTATTCCATGCATTCTATCATACCACAGTGCATAAAGCTCAATACGAGCACCAGAATAAGTCCAACTAGCTACAAGAACACATCAAGACTAAACAACACAATCCTGAATAATGAACGGGTCAGGGAAGAAATAAAGAATGAAATAGAAGTATTCACAGAACTGAACAAAAAAGACAATACAACACAACAAAAACTGTGGGATATTTTAAAAGCATTCTTGAGAGGGAAATTTATAGCCCTAAGTGCCCACATCAAAAAAACAGAAAGGGAACAAGTAAACGATCTAACACTGCAGCTAAAAACACTTGAGAGACAACAAGAAATGAACCCTAAACCCAACAGACAGGAAGAAACAACAAAAATCAGAGCAGAAATCAATGAAATAGAAACAAAGAAAACAATACATAAAATCAACAAATCCAAAAGCTGGTTCTTTGAAAAAATAAACAAAATAGACAGACCTCTAGCCCAGTTAACCAAAAAAAAAGAAAGAGCAACTCCAAATCAGTAGTATTTGTGATGAAAGGGGAAACATCACAATAGACAAAGAAAAGATCCAGACAATCTTACGGGAATACTTCAAAAATCTACACTCCACTACATTTGAAAACCTAAGAGAAATAGATGAATATCTGAAATCCTGGGAACCAACAAAGCTTAACCAAGAAGAGATTGACAGTTTAAACAGACCCATAATATTTGAGAAAATTGAAGATGTAATTAAAAACCTCCCAACTGAAAAAAGCCTGGATCCAGATGGTTTCATGGCAGAATTCTATAGAACATTTAAACAGGTCCTACAACCATTGCTACTCAAACTGTTTAGAAGGACACAAACTCCTTCTATGAAGCCAGCATCACTCTAATACCAAAACCAGGCAAAGATGCAAGCAAAAAAGAAAGCTATAGACCCATTTCACTAATGAACATAGATGCAAAAATTCTCAACAAAATACTTGCAAATTGCATACAGACCCACATCAAAAAGATCATCCATCATGATCAAGTTAGATTCATACCAGAGATGCAGGGATGGTTCAACATATGTAAATCAATAAATATCATAAAACACATAAATGGACTGAAAGAAAAACACCACACAATCATCTCAATTGATACAGAAAAAGCTTTTGACAAGATCCAGCATCGCTTCATGTTTAAAGTCCTAGAGGGAATAGGACTGAAAAGAACATTCCTCAACACGATCAAAGCCATATATGGCAAACCCACTGCCAACATCATCCTAAATGGAGAAAAATTGGAACCATTTCCCTTAAAGGCGGGAACCCGGTAAGGCTGGCCCCAATCATCACTCCTCTTCAACATAGTGCTCAAAACACTTGCTAGGGCAATAAGACAAGAGAAGGAAATTAAAGGACTACTAATCAGAAAAGAAGAAGTTAAGCTATCCCTTTTTGCAGATGATATGATAGTTTACCTAAGGGATGCTAAAAACACCACCAGAAAATTTCTAGAAATGATTAAGAGTTTTAGAAAAGTGTCAGGCTACAAAATTAACCTAGAAAAATCAGTAGTCTTTCTTTACACCAACAATAAACAAAGGAGAAGGAATATAAGAAGACTTTCCCACTCACAATAGCCTCAAAAATAATAAGATACCTGGGAACAAACCTTACCAAAGATACCAAAGACCTCTACAACAAATATTTTAAACCCCTGAAGAAGGAGATCAAAAATGACATGAAAAGATGGAAAGACCTCCCAAGCTCATGGATTGGGAAAATTAATATAGCAAAAATGTCTATTTTACCCAAATTGATATATAGATTCAATGCAATCCCAATCAAAATCCCTATGAGCTTCTTCACAGACTTGGAAAAAAATCCTTAAATTCATATGGAAAAACAAAAGACCCCGAATAGCTAAAGCAACTCTGAGTGAAAACTGCAATACAGGGGGGGATTGCCCTACCAGACTTCAAACTATATTACAGGGCCATAGTCATAAAGACAGCCTGGTACTGGCACAAAAACAGACCAGTTGACCATTGGAACAAAATTGAAGATCTAAACTTGAGCTCATACAATTTCAGCCACCTCATATCTGACAAAGGGGCAAAAAACCCTCAGTGGAGGAAGGATAGCATCTTCAGCAAATGGTACTGGCAAAATTGGATCATCATCTGTCAAAGAACAAAATTAAACCCCTACCTCTCACCCTGTACAACAAATAATCACCTCCAAGTGGATTAAACATCTCAACATGAAGCCGGAAACCTTGAAGGTGATAGAAGAAAAAGTTGGCAACAACCTACAAGACATAGATGTATGAAAACACTTTCTAAATCAGACAGCAGCTGCTCAGGAAGTAAGGCCAACAATCAACAAATGGGACCTCATAAAACTCAAAAGCTTCTGTACAGGGAAAGAAATAATCAAGGAGGTGAAAAGAAAACCCACAGAGTGGGAGGAAATCTTCACCAGTGATACATCTGACAGAGCAGTTATGTCAAGAATATATAAACTACTCATAAAACAAAGAAGTAAGAAGACAAGACTATACTTTCAGGGATCATTTCTATAGTATGTTATGAAGAAGTTTCTCTGACTGTGTAGAGTACCAGAAACCACGAGGAGGAGACGTAGCATTCTCTCCTGAGCGTGAAGCCCGCTCTTGGTGTTGGTTTACTGCAACTGCCACTTGCCATTGATGATCGTTCTTCTCTCTTTCGGGAGAGTAGAGGGAGAGAATGCAGTCTGAGTAGAATAAAAAAACATAAAAAGAAAGAAGAGAAATGACCTACTGAAAAGATGGAGTAAAGAGCTGAACAGAGACTGTACCAGTAAAAATGGCTGAGAAACATCTTAATAAGTCTTCAACATCATTAATAATTAAGGAAATGCAAAGTAAAACCACCCTCAGATATATCACTCCAATACAACTACCTAAGTTCAAGAAAACAAAAGACAACAAATGCTGGAGAGGTTGTGGGGAAAGGGGAACACTCATCCATTGCTGGTGGGAATGTAAACTTGTACAACCACTATGGAAAGCAGTGTGGTGAACCCTTAAAAGTCTCAAAATGAGCCTACCACCTGACCCAGTCATACCACTCCTGGGTATATATCCCAAAGACTCATCCTACTGCAAAGATACATGCATGTCCGTGTTTATTGCAGCTCTCTTCCCAATAGTGAAGAGCTGGAACCAACCCAAATGCCCCTCAAGAGATGAGTAGATGACAAAAATGTGATACATTTACACAATGGAGTACTATTCAGCAGTAAAGAAAGATGGCATTATGAACTTTTCAGGTAAATGGATGCAGCTCGAAGCCATTATGCTGAGTGAAGTAACACAGTCCTAGAAAGACAGAGAATGGTTTCCCTCATTTGTGGATGCTAACACCAAATCCCCCAGATGAAAGGCAAACTGAATGACAATATTGTTATATTTCTGTTTATCTGAAAGCAACTATGTTGTTATAATGTGAATCTCTCAATGGGCCCTAGAATCCACCCACCAATTATTCTCAGACGCTGTAATTACTGTATATGGATGAAGTGTATGTATCCATATTTTAGAATAATATAAAATTAATGGAGGAAAATGTGAATTCTAAGCATAAAAAAAAGACTGAGAGAAAGATGTAGGGCAATTAGGGCAGAATGCATGGTCTGGGGTGGGGTGAGGTGGGGTGGGAGGAAGGGAAAGGGGAATATGCCTGAACTGAATTGAAAAATGATGTATGAAATACACAAAACATCAATAAAAATGGAGATAAAATATTTTATCTATTATTTTGTGTATGAAAGTATTGCTTGCATGTGTGTAAGTGCATCTGTGTTGTGCAATGTCCACTGAGGTCAGAGGGTATTTAATTACCCTGGAACTGGACTTATGGACAGTTTGTAGCTGCCATGTGCTGGGAATCAAATCCAGGTCCTCTGTAAGAGCAACCAGTGCACACCTGAGCTGTCTCTCCAGCCCCGTTTCAATATTTCTTATGCATTTATTATTTAAGTAAGATACCAGGTCTTATTGATTTTTGAAGTTACTCCTGTTTATACTGATTGAAAATAATCAAAACCAGTGGATTTTCATTCTACTATCTCTATAAAATGTTGTCTTAGTAGCTTGCAGTAGCAAATATTTATTCATGTTTAATGTCTGGAGTGGGGGTTCTCCTCACAAGACATCCTAGACCCTGGCTAGAAAATAAGCATCTTCCTACAATAGCTCATTTTCAAATAATGTCTCATGGTCTTCAGAGGAGCTGGTAGGGTTACTAGACTCCTTTTAGAGACTTACTCATGGAACCAATACATCTTCTATCCATTTCTATGTGGGAAGGAGATTGAGACTAGAAGAGTGGAAAGAATGTTTTCCTAAAGCATCAAGCATCACAATTTATCCTTTTATTCATCATGATAGGAGCCTGCACAGAATTCATGTAAAAATGGTTTAAATTTGTTAAGGAATAAATTTATAAGAGGCACTAAACACCTCTAATTTGTAATACTTCAAACTATTTGATTTGCCAAGAGTTCTTTCCTAAGTTCTCCAAATAACACAGAAAACACACAGAGCATATTTTGTGAACGTGGTAGTGCATGAGAAATTAAGGTGTATCTGTAGAACTGAACATTAATAGGAACTGCAAATATGTTTAGTTCAGTTGTATCCATGCACAGATCAATGAGACATAGTGGTGCTTAAAATCAGACTTCAAGTAGAGATGGTTGGAGGGCAGGGAAGCTCAATCAAATATCCAGCAAACTTAAGCTTTTTAAGAAAAGTATTCTTGTGAATATGAGATTAATTGCAATTTGTGTTGAAACAGGATAGTCAGACAGTAAGATAGGCTCAATGTATTCACCAAAAAAAATTAAGTCCCAGTAACTGGAAACTCTGCATACTGTCTTGTGTGGTAAAAGGAACATCACATATACAATTCACTTAAGGAGCTCTTGACATGGGGATATAATCTTGGATGGATAATATGGATGGACCTGAATGTAATCATAGTTGTCCTTATAGGAAGGATGATGAGGGAAATTTTTCAGCAGATGAAACTAAGACAGAGACAGCCTGGAGGGATGTATCTGAAATCAGAGGAAGAGGCCAGAAATCAAGAATTACAAGTGGCCTTTAGATGCTGCAAAAGCTAAGGAAGCAGACTCACCTCAGAACTTTCTGGAGGGTAGGTAGCCTACTGACACCTTGATTTCAATTCACTGCAACACAGTTTAGACTTGTAGTCCCCCCCAAACTGTGAAAGAATAAATATATGTTGTTAGCCATGATGTGATGTTTTGTTATAGCTGCTGTGAAACATGTACCCATGGTACCTGAGGAAGTTTGAAACCTTTATGAACTCTATGTTGGATACTTGGTCATATAATGAAATAAGTGATTAAAAGAGTTTCTGTGGGCCTATGTGCATCTTGAGTACTATTCATTGAAAGAGGTGTTTGAGTTGCAGACTAGAATTAACCCTTCTGATTGTGATGGGTTGAATAGTGTCCATATCAAAAAGATGTTGGCATTCTAACCTTTGATATGTGGGACTGTGGTTTTATTTGCAGATAGTGCCTTTTTATTTTTTTTTCTTTTTATTGATGCTTTGTGTATTTCATACATCATTTTCCAATTCAGTTCAGGCATATATCCCCTTCCCTTCCCTCCACCCCACCCCTACCCATCCCAGATCATGCATTCTGCCATAACTTTTCTGCATCTTTCTCTGCTTTTTTGTTTTGTTTTGTTTTCATTTTTTTTAACAATAAGTGATAATTTGTGAGTACAAGCATCCTTCATGTAAAACCAATTTGCAAGCAGTTGTGCCCAAACCCACACAGCTCATGGGTCCCACCATCCAGCAGGGGGGGCTTTCAGGGTTTCAGGCTTCACGTTGAGATCTTTGATCCACTTGGAGCTGATTTTTGTACAGGGTGAGAAGTAGGGGTTTAATTTTGTTCTTCTACAGATGGTGATCCAATTTTGCCAGCACCATTTGCTGAAGATGCTATCCTTCCTCCACTGAGGGTTTTTGCCCCTTTGTCAAATATGAGGTGGCTGAAATTGTATGAGCTCTAGTTTGGATCTTCAATTTTGTCCCATTGGTCAACAGTTCTGTTTTTGTGCCAGCACCAGGCTGTCTTTATGCCTATGGCCCTGTAGTATAGTTTGAAATCTGGTAGGGGAATCCCCCCTGTATTGCATTTTTCACTCAGGGTTGCTTTAGCTATTCGAGGTCTTTTTGTTTTTCCATATGAATTTAAGGATTTTTTTCCCATGTGTGGAAGAAGCCATAGGGATTTTGATTGGATTGAATGTGTATTAATCAATTTGGGTAAAATGGACATTTTTTTTTTTTCTTTTTTTTTTTATTTTTTTTATTTTTATTTTTTTCACATAATAAAATGGACATTTTTACGATGTTAATTTTCCCAATCCATGAGCATGGGAGGTCTTTCCGTCTTTTGATGTCATTTTCAATCTCTTCAGGAGTTTAAAATTTTTGTTGTAGAGATCCTTGGTATCTTTGGTTAGGTTTGTTCCCAGGTATCTTATTATTTTTGAGGCTATTGTGAGTGGGAGGGAGCCTTCCTATATTCCTTCTCCACTTGTTTATTGTTTGGTGTAAAAAATTTACTGATTTTTCTAGGCTATTTTTGTATCTGAAATTTACTAAAATCTTATTTTTTCTAGAAAGTTTTCTGGTGGAGTTTTTAGCATCCCTTAGGCAAACTATCATATATCTGCAAAAGGTATAGCTTAACTTCCTCTTTTCCAATTAGTAACTCCTTAAATTTCCTTCTCTTGTCTTATTGCCCTAGCAAGTGTTTTGAGCACTATGTTTGAAGAGAGTGGTGATAGGGGGCAAGTCTTGCCAGGTTCCCACCTTAAGGAAATGTTCCAATTTTTCTCCATTTAGGATGATGTTGGCAGTGAGTTTGCCATATATGGCTTTGATTATGTTGAAGGATGTTCCTTTCAGTCCTATTCCCTATAGTACTTTAAGCATGAAGGGGATGCTGGAATTTGTCAAGGCTTTTCTGCAATCAATTGAGATGATTGTGTGGTTTTTGACTTTCAGTACATATATGTATTTTATGATATTTATTGATTTATGTATGTTGAACCATCCCTGCATCTCTGGTATTTTGGTATCAGAGTGATGCTGGCTTCATAGAAGGAATTTGGGAGATTTCCCTCTGCTTGTATCCTTCTGAACAATTTGAATAATGATGGTTGTACATCTTTTTGAAATGTTTTTATAAAATTCTGCCATGAAACCATCTGGGCCTGGGCTTTTTTTCATTGGGAGGTTTCTTACTACATTTTCAGTTTCTTCATATATTATGGGTCTGTTTAAGCTGCCAGTCTCTTCTTGGTTAAGCTTTGGTGATTCCCAGGATTTCAGATATTCATCCATTTCCCTTAAGTTTTCAAGTTTAGTGGAGTATAGATTTTTGAAGTATTCCCGTGTGATTGTCTGGATCTTTTCTTTGTTGTGATGTTTCCCCTTTCATTACAAATATTATTGATTTGGAGTTGCTGTCTTTTTTTCCCTTGGTTAACTGGGTGTCCTAGTTTGTCTTCCATTGCTGTGACAAAACACTCTGACTGACACCAACTTGGGGAGGAAAGGGTTTATTCAGCTTACATCTCCTGGGTCAAAGTTCATTCATCACTCAGGGAGCCCAAGGCAGGAACTCAGGGCAGGAACCTGGAAGCAGGAGCTGAAGCACAGGCCAGGAGGGAATGCTGCTTACTGGCTTGTCTCCTGGCCCTGCGCAGCCTGTCCTCTTATACGGTACAACAAACAACCTGCCCAGGGTGGGCACTACCATGTGGGCTGGGCCCTCCCACACTGCTCGACAATCAAAGACAATCTCCACAGATGTGCCCACAGGCCAATCCAATGGAGCCAATTCCCCAACTGAAACTCCCTAAACCCAGGTGTGTGTCAAGTTGACACTAAAGCTATCCAGCACAACTGGGCTACAGGTCTGTCTATTTTGTTCTTTTTTTTTTTTCAAAGAACCAGCTTTTGGTTTTTTGATTTTATGTATTTGTTTTTTTTGTTTCTTTTTCCAATTGTTTCTGCTCTGATTTTTTGTTATTTCTTCCTGTCTGTGGGTTTTAGGGTTCATTTGGTTGTGTCAAGTGTTAGCTGCGTGTTAGAATCGTTTACTTGTTCCTTTTCTGTTTTTTTTAATGTGGCACTATTAGGGCTTGTAAATTTCCCTCTCAAGACTGCTTTTAAAGTATCCCACAGGTTTTGTTGTGTTTGTTGTATTCTCTTTTTCATTTAGTTCTGTGAATACTTTCATTTCATTCTTTATTTCTTCCCTGACCCATTCATTATTCAGAGTTATGTTGTTGTTAGTCTCCATGTATTCTTGTAGCTAGTTGGACTTATTCTGGTGTTCATATTGAGCTTTATTGCACTGTGGTCTGATAGAATGCAGGAAAATTTCTATCCTTTTGTATTTTGTTTAGGGTTTCCTTTTGTGCCCCAGTATGTGGTTATTTTGGAGAACTGTTCTGTGAGGTGCTGAGTAGAAAGTAATACCTCTGGTATTAGGGTGGAATATTCTGTAGATATCTGTGAGTCCATGTTGGTGTATTGTATTGTTCACGTTCCTGATGTCTGTTATATTTTTTGTCCCGTTGACTATCCAAGGGGCTCATGGGGGTTGAAAGCTCCCACTATTGGATGGTTTGGATTAATCTGTGCTTGAAGGTCCCTGCAGAGTTGTGTTTTAAAGTTAGGTGCACCAGAGTTTGGTGCATAACATTTAGATTGTGAGTCTTCATGGTTTCATTGTTCCTTTGACAAGGATGTAATGGGCTTCTCTTTTCTTTTCTGATTAATTTTACTTTGAGATCTATTTTGTCTTCTGAATATTCAGAATGAGCCACTCCAGCTTTTTTTCTAGGTACCATTTGCTTGAAATATTTTTTCCATCCTTTCACTCTAGGGTGGTGTCTGTCCTTGAGGGTGAGATGGGTTTCTTGTAGACAGAATATGGAAGGGTTCAGTTTCCTAATCCAATTCTCCCAGTATATGCCTTTTGATTGGGGAGTTTAGGCCATTAGTATTTTAGTCTATTATTGAGAGTGTGTGTGTTGCTTCCTTTTACCTTATTTTTTGTTTGCATTCTTGGTCTAGGTTTATATTTACTCTGTTATGATTTTGTTACTTTCTCTCTTTAATTGCTTAGGGATAGTTGCTTCTTTCCTCTGTTCTTCCACTTTGGGAAGGCTGGGCTGCTACAGGAAGCCACTTTTGGGAAGCCTGGCTGCATAACAGGAAGCCATTTGGGAAGGCTGGCTGCATACAGGAAACCACTGTGGGGAAGCCCTGGCTCATAACAGGAACCAACTTTGGGAAGGCTTGCGGCTGCCTGCAGAAACCCACTTTTGGGAAGGCTGGCTGCATATAGGAAACCACTTTGGGAAGCCTGGCGCCAGCAGTAAAGCCAATTTTGGGAAGGCTGGCTGCATNAACCGGAAGGTGATAGAAGAAAAAGTTGGCACAACACTACAATACATAGGCATAAGAAAGGAGGCAGAGGCATGCGGATCTCTGTGAGCTCGAGGACAGCCTGGTCTACAGAGTGAGTTCCAGGACAGCCAGAGCTACAGGGAGACCCTGTCTCAAAAAGAAAAAAAAAAAAAAAAGAGTTTCTAAATCAGACAGCAGCTGCACAGGAAGGTCAACAATTGACAAATGGGACCTCATAAAACTCAAAAGCTTCTTGTACAGGGAAAGAAACAATCAAGAGTGTGAAGAAAACCACAGAGTGGAGGAAATCTTTCCAGAGTGATACATCTGACAGAGCATTAACGTCAAGAAAATATAATAAACTCCTCAAAAAAAAAAAACAAGAAGTAAGAAGACAATGACCTACTCAAAAGATGGATAAAGAGCTGAACAGAGACTTCACCAGGTAAGGAAGGAAGATGGCTGAGAAACATCTTAAAAGTGTTCAACATCATTAATAATTAAGGAAATGCAATTAAAATCACTCAGATATCATCCACTCCAATACAACTAGCTAAGTCAAGGAAACAAAGACAAAAAGATGTTGGAGAGGTTGGGGGGAAAGGGGAACACTCATCCACTGCTGTGGGAATGTAAACTTGTACAACCACTATGGAAAGCAGTGTGGAGAACCTTAAAAGACTCGAATGAGCCTACCACCTGACCCAGTCATACCACTCCTGGGTATATACCCAAGACTCATCCTACCACATCCACAACAAGAACATACACGTCCATGTTTATTTGCAGCTCTTTTCACAAATAGCGAAGAGCTGGAACCAACCCAAATGCCCCCTCAACAGACGAGTGGATGACAAAAATGTGTACATCTACACAGTGGAGTATACTCAGCAGTAAAGAAAAGCAGGTTACAACTTTGCAGTGTAATGGATGGAGGTCGAAGCCATTATGCTATGAAAGTAACACAGTCCCAGAAGGACAAACGGAGAATGATTTCCCTTATTGTGGATGCTAACACCAAATCCCCCAGACAAAAAGGCAAGCTGAATGACAATTTGTTATTTTCTTGTTATCAAAAGCAAACTATGTTGTTATAATTGTGAATCTCTCAATGGGCTCTAGATCCACCCACCAATTATTTCTCAAGACTCTGTAATTACTGTAATGGATGGAAGATAGTTATCCATATTTTAGAGTAATATAAAATTAATGGAGGAAAATGTGAATTCCTAAGCATAAAAAAAAAGACTTAGCAAAAGATGCAGGACAGTTATGGCAGAATGCATGGTCTGGGGTGGGGTGGGGTGGGTTGGGATGGGGGGAAGGGAAATGGGAATATGCCTGAACTGAATTGAAAAATGATGTATGAAATACACAAAACATCAATAAAAAATGGAGATTAAAAAAAAGTATCACATAGGTTTTGTTGTGGTTTGTTATCATTGTCATTCAGTTCCAGGAATGCTATTATTTCTTTATTTCCTCCTTGACCCATTCATTTATCAAGAGTGTATTGTTTAGTCTCCATGTGTTCTTATAGATAGTAGAGCTTATCTGGTGTGATATTGAGCTTATTGCTCTGTGGTCTGATAGAATGCCTTTTTTATTTCAATCTTTTTGTATTTGTGGAGGTTTTTTTTCTGTTCCAGTATGTGGTCATTTTGGAGAATATTCGTGGGTGCTGAGTAGAAAGTGATTCTCTGGTATTTGGTGGAATATTCAGTAAGATTCTGTGAGGTCTGTTTGGTGTATCATATCATTCAGTTCAGATGTTTCTGTTTATCCTTTGTCCAGCTGACCTGCCCAAAGGGCTTAGTGGGGTATTCAATTCTCCTACTAATGAGTGTGCTGGGGTTAATCTGTGCCTTGAGGTTCTGGGGAATTGTCTTTATAACGTTTGGTGCATCAGAGTTTGGTGCATATATATTCATGATTTTGAAATCTTCATGGTCAATTTTTCCTTTGATAAAGATGTAATGGTCCCTCTTTGTCCTCTTTGATTTCTTTTACTTTGAAGTCTATTTTGTCTAATATTAAAATAGCAACTCCTGCTTGCTTTTTGGTATCATTTGCTTAGAATATTTTTTTCAACCCCTTCACCTTAAGTTGGTGCCTATCCTTGAGACTGAGTGGGTTTCTTGTAGACAGCAAATAGATGGGTTCTGTTTCCTAATCCAATCTCCCAGTCTATGTCTTTTGACTGGGGAGTTATTTAGTCCATTAATATGTAAGGTTATATTTGAAAGATACATGTGTTTGCTCCTTTTCACCTTATTATCCATTTTGCATTTTATGGTCTAGGTTTCTACTTCTGCAGTTACACTTTTTATTAAATTTCTCTTTCTAGGTGCCTGGGGATAGTTCTCTCTTCTGTCCTTGAATTGCTCATCAAGTATTCTCTGAAGGGTTGGTTTCTGGACATGTATTCTATCATATTGTGTTATTGCCATGGAAGATTTAGTTCTCTCTCCTTCACCTAAAATTGACATTTTTGCTGGGTATAGTAACCTGGGTTGGCATATATTGTCCTTTAACACTGGGAATGCTTTGCTCCACGTTCTTCTTGCTTTTGTGGTTTGCATCTAGCATTTTAACTATGATATGGTGAGGGGAGTTTCTTCTGATATGTCGTTTGGAGTCTCTGCACTTGTCTTGTATTTGTATGGGTTTGTCCTTTTTAGATTGGGAAAATTTCATCTATTATTCTGCTAAAGAATCTGATCAATACAATTCTATTGGGATTTCTTCTCCTTCCTCTATCCCTATGAATGTGGAGGAGTTGTCTTTTCATGGGGTCCCACATTTCCTGGTTGTTCACTTTGTGTTTTTTTAAAGTTTTCATAATCGTTACTTGAGCATTGTAGTTTATCTGTGTTATCTTCCAGGTCTGATATTCTTTGTTCTGCTTCCTCCATTCTACTTCTGAGGCTTTTTCCATTCCTTTCCTTTTGATTGGATGAGTGTTCAATTTCCTTTTTCATTTTATCTTGTGATTTCTTTAGTATTTCCACTTCCTTTTGGAGCTTCTCAATCTCTTCCTGTAGCTCCTTGCTTTGCTGGTTGGTTTCCTTTTTCAGTGTTTCTACTTCCTTCCAGAGTTTGTCATTTTCTCCCTCTAGGTCCTTCTTGAGTTTTTCATTTTCTCTCCTTAGTTCTGACTTGTTTTTTATATTCTTTGATTTCTTTGAATATGTCTGCAATTGTTCCTCTAAGATCTGTATCCTGGACCACCCCCAGGGGGTTCCCACTGTAGGAATCTTCCACAGGGTTGGTAGAGCTTGGTGTGGAATTATCCTGCACCTTTCCCATGTTGTCCCTTCATTGTGTCCCTGGCATGTGGGTTTCCCTTTGCCTGTATTCCGGTGTGAATCCCAAATGCCTCTTCATTGTGTGGACTTTGCTTGCCTCCTTCAGATGCCTTCTTTTCTTTTTTTTTTTTTTTTCTTCTTTCCTTGTTTATGGAGTGTTGACTTGTCTAGGTTTCAGGCTTTCAATTTTGTTTATATATTGGAAGTCTACTCACTCTTCCCTTTCTGTTCTGAAGGTTCTCAACCCAGTTGGTACCCTGCTGAGCACTGTGCTCACTCTGCTTCCTGCCAGCCAGTTTCTCTAAGTTGTTTCTAGGGCTTGGTGATGGGGGACTAGAAGTGTCTCAGGTTCACTGTTTCACTTATTACCTTCCCCTGCAGTGCTGACAGCATGCAGCTGCTGCACTCTGCACTAGCTGCTTCATGTGCACAGCAGAGAGAACACAATCAGGTCTTCCAAGGGGACCACCCCTAATTCCAACCCCTGGGCAGAAGCACTGGCCTGTCGGTGCTCCCTTCATGCATTCCACCAGAAGAGGCAAAAGTTCACATGCACACCCATGCAAAGACATAGGCATGTGCATGACTGTATGCATATGCACACATGAGCAAACTCACACACATGCACACACCCATGTGAACAAATGTGTACATGTATATACATGCACAGTGTAATTACATGCATGTGTATAGTCACATGCACATAGATGCACACAAGTGAACAGATGCGTGCATATATGTACGTGCATATATGCATCCATATGCCTATGTATACCCACACGATGAGCAGAAATGCACATGTGTATGTATATGAGCACTTGGAGTAGATGTCCACACACATAACCCACATGAACACACTGACACATACACACTATGCACACACGTATGCAAAGGCACACACTTATACACATATACCCATGAGCATGCACACACACAAAGAGCCTCTGAGACTTCCCCTCTGCAGAGCATAACATTTCTTTATAAGCTCCAGACCCATTTTGTCATTTTCAGGCTTTGGGATCAATACCAGTGGCCTCAGCGAGGCCTTCAGTTGGACACTGCTCCTGCATGCTGCCCGCACACTGCAGCCTGACCTACCCTAGTGGCCCTCGTCTCAGAATGCTGCTGAGTCATTCTGATGTATAATTTCCTCCTACAAGCACAGGCAGGAAATGGAGGGAGACAGGAGTGTGTGTTGAAGTCCTGCCTTTTCAATCACAGGGTTCTATAACACAGAAAAGCACTGTGAGTGGACAGAAGCTAAGGTCCCACAGAAAAATAACAGGGTTTTAATGCATAACTCTATGTCTTTAAAACACACACACACACACACACACACACACACACACACACAGATTGACAACAGACTCTGTAGAAATGAGAACACTTCCTGAATGCTCATCACTGTGAGTAGTCTGCTCTGTTTCTCCCTCACAGAGAAAATGGGCCATTTTTGAACAAAGTATGAATAATCTCATTGCGCACCAGTGCACGTGGCTCCTACAGTCTATACAAAAAACAGTGCCCACCAGGCCCACTCTAGGCTTCATGAAGAGTCCTGATCCTGAATCCAGATGCTGGAATCCTTTGGTCTTATGCACAGATCCCAGTCTGTGCCATCGAGGACCCTCACCCTAGATTCAAGTGCACACTGTAAGCCACCATCTACGAGCTTGGGTCAGTTTTCAGCTAGAAGCACCCTCAACCCAGAACCCTGATCTGGGGATTAGAAACTGTCAAGCTTGATGTGGTGGCACACGCCTTTAATCCCAGCATTCGAGAGGCAGAGGCAGGCGGATCTCTGTGAGTTCAATGCCAGCCTGGTCTACATAGTGAGTTCCAGGACAGCTGGGACTACAGGGAGACCCTGTCTCAGAAAGATCAGAAAAAAAAAAAAAAACTGTCAAAAGAAGATACACTCCATCTCAGCTGCTGCCTGCCTTCCTTGCCCTGGGCTTAGGCCCCCCGCCCAAGTTCCTGGGGATTTCCAATCCAGGGCATGGACAGGTCACACCCTCAGGATAAGAGGTGATGCACTGTGCTGAGGAACCAGTCAAGTAATGTCTGGGTGAGCTGAAAGGTCTCAGAGAGGAGCAGGCTGTGGAGCAGGGCATGAATAAACATCAGATCCAGAACAGAAACAGGCTGAGTTAAGAGCACAGACCATGACATCTGCAGATCAGAGCAACTCGCAGATTTCCCAAGAGAGAAACACAACCTTATAAGGGCTGCCAAAGCCAGCTACTTCACTTAAACTTTTGGAATCCACACCAAACCTCAGTCAAAATTTAGTGCCTAGGGATCAGAAAACAGCTCAGTGGGTGAGAGCACTTGCTGTGAAAGCAAAAGGACCTGTGTTCAAACCACCAGTACCCATGTAAAAGCCGGGAATGGCATATATGCCTGTAACCCCAGCACAAGGGGAGGGAGGGGAGAGCCAGGTGATCTGGGGAGCTCACTGGCAGCCAGCTAGTTGGAAACAGCAAGCTTCAGTTCAATGAGAAAGCATCACATGAAAGAAGGTGGAAAGCAGTAACAGGCAGCACTCACTGTCAACATCTGACCTTCACATGGACACCTGCAGGTATGGGCACCCCCACACACAATTATTGCCTAGGATGTTAACTTCTTTAGGATGCAGTAGAGCTCAGGGCCAATAAGAAGCACACTGCCATCGCAACCACATGATCAGTTAATTATAACATGCCTGCATGGAGTGGCCAGGGCAGCCTCGTGGTCAACCCCACTGGGCCTCTCCTGTTGCCAGCTTCTCTGAACTCCTCCCTGACCAGGGCTCCACCACCTCATCCCAACACCTCCTTTCCATTTCAGGTGGCCCTGTGGACCTATGAGCATTGACCTGAGATGGAACACAAATGAATCCAGTTCTCCTCTCTGGCTTGCTCAGCCAACCTCTCCACAGCTACAGTAAACCAAAGGGTCTAGACCTTTCTGGAATTTTCTTTAAGGGTTTCAGCCTTAGCTATTCTGATCTATCAAGTTCTGCAGGGTTCCTATGAGTCCTGACCAGACATAGCCTTAATTGTCCAATCTGACCTGAAGACAGACAGACAGACACTAGATGATCTGCCACCCCTGGAGCCTCTGCAACTTGAGATGTACTCAGCAGTAAGACTTAGCTCTGTTCTGAACTTGAGAACCAAGCTTTCTTCCTCTGAAAGCTTAGAGAATGGTGTGCATGGCTTTAGGAGATGTGAAGGATGAGCACATGGGA
>VZQC01003837.1:594138-722399 GCA_009823505.1 Rhizomys pruinosus
TCCTTTCCTTTTGATTGGATGAGTGTTCAATTTCCTTTTTCATTTTATCTTGTGATTTCTTTAGTATTTCCACTTCCTTTTGGAGCTTCTCAAGCTCTTCCTGTAGCTCCTTGCTTTGCTGGTTGGTTTCCTTTTTCAGTGATTCTACTTCCTTCCAGAGTTTGTCATTTTCTCCCTCTAGGTCCTTCTTGAGTTTTTCATTTTCTCTGCTTAGTTCTGACTTGTTTTTTATATTCTTTGATTTCTTTGAATATGTCTGCAATTGTTCCTCTAAGATCTGTATCCTGGACCACCCCCAGGGGGTTCCCACTGTAGGAATCTTCCACAGGGTTGGTAGAGCTTGGTGTGGAATTATCCTGCACCTTTCCCATGTTGTCCCTTCACTGTGTCCCTGGCATGTGGGTTTCCCTTTGCCTGTATTCCAATGTGAATCCCAAATGCCTCTTCACTGTGTTGAAGGGTTGCTTTGCTTGCCTCCTTCAGATGCCTTTTTTTTTTTTTTTTCTCTCCTTGTTTATGGAGTGTTGACTTGTCTAGGTTTCAGGCTTTCAATTTTGTTTATATATTGGAAGTCTACTCACTCTTCCCTTTCTGTTCTGAAGGTTCTCAACTCAGTTGGTACCCTGGTGAGCGCTGTGCTCACTCTGCTTCCTGCCAGCCAGTTTCTCTAGGTTGTTTCTAGGGCTTGGTGATGAGGGACTAGAAGTGTCTCAGGTTCACTGTTTCACTTATTACCTTCCCCTGCAGTGCTGACAGCATGCAGCTGCTGCACTCTGCACTAGCAGCTTCATGCGCACAGCAGAGAGAACACAAGCAGGTCTTCCAAGGGGACACCCCCCTCCAATTCCAACCCCTGGGCAGAAGCACTGGCCTGTCTGTGCTCCCTTCATGCATCCCACCAGAAGAGGCAAAAGTTCACATGCACACCCATGCAAAGACATAGGCATGTGCATGACTGTATGCATATGCACACATGAGCAAGCTCACACACATGTGAACACATGTGTACATGTATATACATGCACAGTGTAATCACATGCATGTGTACAGTCACATGCACATAGATGCACACATGTGAACAGATGCGTGCATATATGTATGTGTATATTTGCATCCATATGCCTATGTATACCCACACGATGAGCAGAAATGCACATGTGTATGCATATGAGCACTTGAAGTGGATGTCCACACACATACACCCACATGAACACACTGACACATACACACTATGCACACACGTATGCAAAGACACATACTCATACACATATACCCATGAGTATGCACCCACACAAAGAGCCTCTGAGACTTCCCCTCTGCAGAGCATAACATTTCTTTACAAGCTCCAGACCCATTTTGTCATTTTCAGGCTTTGGGATCAATACCAGTGGCCTCAGTGAGGCCTTCAGTTGGACACTGCTCCTGCATGCTGCCCACACACTGCAGCCTGACCTACCCTAGTGGCCCTCGTCTCAGAATGCTGCTGAGTCATTCTGATGTATAATTTCCTCCTACAAGCACAGGCAGGAAATGGAGGGAGACAGGAGTGTGTGTTGAAGTCCTGCCTTTTCAATCACAGGGTTCTATAACACAGAAAAGCACTGTGAGTGGACAGAAGCTAAGCTCCCGCAGAAAAATAACAGGGTTTTAATGCATAACTCTATGTCTTTAAAACACACACACACACACACACACACACACACACACACACAGATTGACAACAGACTCTGCAGAAATGAGAACACTTCCTGAATGCTCATCACTGTGAGTAGTCTGCTCTGTTTCTCCCTCACAGAGAAAATGGGCCATTTTTGAACAAAGTATGAATAATCTCATCACACACCAGTACATGTGGCTCCTACAGTCTATACAAAAAACAGTGCCCACCAGGCCCACTCTAGACTTCACGAAGAGACCTGATCCTGAATCCAGATGCTGAAATCCTTTGGTCTTATGCACAGATCCCAGTCTGTGCCATCAAGAACCCTCACCCTAGATTCAAGTGCACACTGTCAGCCACCATCTACGAGCTTGGGTCAGTTTTCAGCTAGAAGCACCCTCAACCCAGAACCTGGGGATTAGAAACTGTCAAGCTTGATGTGGTGGTGCACACCTTTAATCCCAGCACTCAGGAGGCAGAGGCAGGTGGATCTCTGTGAGTTCAACGCCAGCCTGGTCTACATAGTGAGTTCCAGGACAGCTGGGACTACAGGGAGACCCTGTCTCAAAAAGATCAGAAAAAAAAACCTGTCAAAAGAAGATACACTCCATCTCAGCTGCTGCCTGCCTTCCTTGCCCTGGGCTTAGCCCCCGCCCAAGTTCCTGGGGATTTCCAATCCAGGGCATGGACAGGTCTCACCCTCAGGATAAGAGGTGATGCACTGTGCTGAGGAAGCAGTCAAGTAATGTCTGGGAGAGCTGAAAGGTCTCAGAGAGGAGCAGGCAGTGGAGCAGGGCATGAACAAGCATCAGACCCAGAACAGAAACAGGCCGAGCTAAGAGCACAGACCACGACATCTGCAGCTCAGGGCAGCATGCAGAGTTCCCAAGAGAGAGACACCGCCTTATAAGGGCTGCCAAAGCCAGCTACTCCACTTAAACTTTTGGAATCCACACCAAACCTCAGTCAAAATTTAGTGCCTGGGGATCAGAAAACAGCTCAGTGGGTGAGAGCACTTGCTGTGAAAGCAACAGGACCTGTGTGCAAACCACCAGTCCCCATGTAAAAGCTGGGAACGGCATATATGCCTGTAACCCCAGTACAAGGGGAGGGAGGGGAGAGCCAGGTGGTCTGGGGAGCTCACTGGCTGCCAGCTAGTTGGAAACAGCAAGCTTCAGTTCAATGAGAAAGCATCACATGAAAGAAGGTGGAAAGCAGTAACAGGCAGCACTCACTGTCAACACCTGACCTTCACATGGACACCTGCAGGTATGGGCACCCCCACACACAATTAGTGCCTAGGATATTAACTTCTTTAGGATGCAGTAGAGCTCAGGGCCAATAAGAAGCACACTGCTATCGCAACCGCATGATCAGTTAATTATAACATGCCTGCATGGAGTGGCCAGGGCAGCCTCGTGGTCAACGCCCCTGGGCCTCTGCTGCTGCCCGCTTCTCTGAACTCCTCCCTGACCAGGGCTCCACCACCTCATCCCAACACCTCCTTTCCATTTCAGGTGGACCTATGAGCATTGACCTGAGATGGAACACAAATGAATCCAGTTCTCCTCTCTGGCTTGCTCAGCCAACCTCTCCACAGCTACAGTAAACCAAAGGGTCTAGACCTTTCTGGAATTTTCTTTAAGGGTTTCAGCCTTAGCTATTCTGATCTATCAAGTTCTGCAGGGTTCCTATGATCCCTGACCAGACATAGCCTTAATTGTCCAATCTGACCTGAAGACAGATGGACACTAGATGATCTGCCACCCCTACAGCCTCTACAACTTGAGATGTACTCAGCAGTAAGACTTAGCTCTGTTCTGAACTTGAGAACCAAGCTTTCTTCCTCTGAAAGCTTAGAGAATGGTGTGCATGGCTTTAGGAGATGTGAAGGATGAACACATGGGATGTTCTGGACATGAGGCCTGGGTATCAAAGAGAAGAAATGAAAGAGAAAAGTGGATTAGCTATTTCTGTTTTCTAATGGAACTCCCGGTCTGCAATGTGTGCCCCAGAAACGCCTTGGAGCTGCGCTGCAACAGGAAGCCTAAATGAGGTTTCAGAAAAGATAACGGAGCTTTAATGATGGAAATAGTAAGAAAATTAAACCCCATCATGTTCCATTAAGCACACTCTCAGCTCTCGCTTCAACTAAATTATTTTATTATGATTTTGCCTCTGCCTATTGTGCTTCATGGCTGCCCGTGCTTTCATCTCATCCTAGGAAAAGGGTGTGCTTCATGGCTGACCCCCGCTCTCATCTCATCCTACAGGTGAGGGTGTGCTATCATGGCATTCTGCATCTCATTCTCATCCTAGGGGAGGGTGTGCTTCATGCTGCCCCTGCGTCATCTCATCCTAGGGAAGATTGTGCTTCCATGGCTGCCCTGCTCTCATCTCTTCCTAAGGGAAGGTGTGCTTCATGGCTCCCCCCTGCTCTCATCTCATCCTAGGGAAGCTGTGCTTCTTGGCTGCCCCTGCTTCATCTAATCCTAGGGAAGGTTGTGCTTCAATGGCTGCCCCTGCTCTCATCATCTCTTCCTAGGGGACGGGTGTGCTTCATGGCTGCCCCTGCTGCTCATTCATCCTAGGAGAAGGTGTGCTTCATGGGCTGCCCTGCTGTCATCTCATCCTAGGAAAGGTGTGCTTCATGGCTGCCCCCTGCTCTCATCTCTCCAGGGAAGGTGTGCTTCATGCTGCCCCTGCTCTCCTCTCATCCTAGGGAGAAGTGTGCTTCATAGGCTGCCCCTGCTCTCATCTTCCTGGGGAAGGGTGTGCTTGATGGTGCCCCTGCTCTCATCTCTCCTAGGGGAAGGTGTGCTTCATGGCTGCCCTGCTGCTCTCTCCTAGGGATGGTGTGCTTCATGGCTGCCCCTGCTCTCATCTCATCCTAGGAAGGTGTGCTTCATGGCTGCCCTGCTCTCATCTCTTCCTAGGGAAGGTGTGCTTCATGGCTGCCCTGCTCTCATCTCGTCCTAGGGAAGGTGTGCTTCATGGCTGCCCGCTCTCATCTCATCCTAGGGAAGGAGTGTGCTTCATGGCTGCACCCTGCTGTCATCTCATCCTAGGGAAGGGTGTCACTTCATGGCTGCCCCTGCTCTCATCTCATCCAGGGAAGGTGTGCTTCATGTTGCCCCTGCTCTCATCTCATCATAGGGAAGGTGTGCTTCATGGCTGCCCCTGCTTCATCTCATCCTAGGGAAGGTGTGCTTCAATGGCTGCCCCTGCTCTCATCTCATCCTAGGGAAGGTGTGCTTCATGGCCTGCCCCTGCTCTCATCTCATTCCTAGGGAAGGTGTGCTTCATGGCTGCCCTCGCCTCTCATCTCATTCCTAGGGGAGGTGTGTCTCATGGCTGCCCCTGCTCTCATCTCTTCCTAGGGATAGGTGTGTCTTCATGGCTGCCCCTGCTCACCTCATCCTAGGGAAGGTGTGCTTCATGGCTGCCCCTGCTCTCATCTCTTCCTAGGGATAGGTGTGCTTCATGGCTGCCCCTGCTTCATCTCATCCAAGGAAGGTGTGCTCATGGCTGCCCGCTCTCATCATCATCCTAGGGAAGGGTGGCTTCATGGCTGCCCCTGCTCCATCTCATCCTAGGAGAAGGTGTGCTTCATGGCTGCCCCCGCTCTCATCTCATCCAGGGAAGGTGTGTTCATGGCTGACCCCTGCTGTCATCTCATCCTAGGGAAGGGTGTGCTTCAGGCTGCCCCTGCTCTCATCTCATCCAGGGAAGGGTGTGCTTCATGGCTGCCCTGCTCTCTCTACCTATCCTAGGAAGGTGTGCTTCATGGTGCCCCTGCTCTCATCTCTCCTAGGGAAGGTGTGCTTCATGCTGACCCTGCTCTCATCTCATCCTAGGGGAGGTGTGCTTCATGGCTGCCCCTGTCTGTCATCTCATCCTAGGGAAGGTGTGCTTCATGGCTGCCCCTGCTTTTCTCTCTCATCCTAGGGAAGGGTGTGCTTCATGGCTGCCCCTGCTCTCATCTCATCCTAGGGAGGTGTATTCATGGCTGCCTCCTGCTCTCATCTCTCCTAGGAGGTGTGCTTCATGGCTGCCCTGCTCTCATCATCTTCCTAGGGAAGGTGTGCTTCATGGCTGCCCTGCTCTCATCTTCCTAGGGAAGGTGTGCTTCAGGCTGCCCCTGCTCTCATCTCATCCTAGGGAAGGTGTGCTTCATGGCTGCCCCTTGCTGTCATCTCTATCCTAGGGAAGGTGTGCTTCATGGCTGCCCCTGCTCTCATCTCATCCTAGGGAGGTGTGCTTCATGGCTGCCCCTGCTCTCATCTCATCCTAGGGAAGGTGTGCTTCATGGCCTGCCCCTGCTCTCATCTCTTTCCTAGGGAAGGTGTGCTTCATGGCTGCCCCTGCCTCATCTCATCCTAGGGAAGGTGTGCTTCATGGCTGCCCCTGCTCTCATCTCTTCCTAGGGAAGGTGTGCTTCATGGCTGCCCTGCTCTCATCTCTTCCTATGGAAAGGTGTGCTTCATGGCTGCCATCCGCTCTCTCTCTCTCATCCTAGGGAAGGTGTGCTTCATGGCTGCCCCTGCTTCATCTCATCCTAGGGAAGGTTGCTTCATGGCTGCCCCTCTTCATCTCTCCTAGGGAAGGTTGCTTCATGGCTGCCCCTCTTCATCTCATCCTGGGAAGGTTGTGCTTCATGGCTGCCCCTTCTTCATCTCATCCTAGGGAAAGGTTGCTTCATGGCTGACCCCTCTTCATCTCATCCTAGGGAAGGTTTGCTTCATGGCTGCCCCTTCTCATCTCATCCTAGGGAAGGTGTGCTTCATGGCTGCCCCTCTTCATCTCATTCCTAGGGAAGGTTGCTTCATGCTGCCCCTTCTTTCATCTCATCCTAGGGAAGGTGTTGTGCTTCATGGCTGCCCCTCTTTCACTCATCCTAGGGAAGGTTGCTTCATGGCTGCCCCTGCTTCATCTCATCCTAGGGAAGGTTGCTTCATGGCTGCCCCTCTTTCATCTATCCTAGGGAAGGTTTGCTCATGGCTGCCCCTCTTTCATCTCATCCTAGGGAAGGTGTGCTTCAGTGGCTGCCCCTGCTCTCATCCTCATCTAGGGAAGGGTGTCTTCATGGCTGCCCCTGCTCTCATCTCATCTAGGGAGAAGGTGTGCTTCATGGCTGCCCTCTGCTCTCAATCCTAGGGAAGGTGTGCTTTTTGGCTGCCCCTGCTGTCATCTAATCCTAGGGAAGGTGTGCTTGGCTGCCCCTGCTCTCATCTTTCCTAGGGAGGTGTGCTTCTTGGCTGCCCCTGCTCTCATCTCTTCCTAGGGGAAGGTGTGCTTCATGGCTGCCCCTGCTGTCATCTCATCCTAGGGGAAGGTGTTGCTTCTTGGCTGCCCCTGCTATTCATCTCATCCTAGGGAAGTGTGCTTCATGGCTGCCCCGCTCTCATCTCATCCTAGGGAAGTGTGCTTCATGGCTGCCCCTGATCTCATCTCATCCTAGGGAAGTGTGCTTCTGCTGCCTCTCTCATCTGCTTCCTGGGGATGGTGTGCTTCATGCTGCCCCTGCTCTCATCTCTTCCTAGGGAGGTGTGCTTCATGGCTGCCCCCTGCTCTCATCTCGTCCTAGGGGGTGTGCTTTCATGGCTGCCCCTGCTCTCTCCATCCTAGGGAAGGTGTGCTTCATGGCTGCCCCTGCTCTCATCTCTTCCTAGGGAAAGGTGTGCTTTGGCTGCCCCTGCTCTCATCTCTTTCCTAGGGAAGGTGTGCTTCTTGGCTGCCCCTGTTCTCATCTCATCCTAGGGGATTGTGCTTCATGGCTGCCCTGCTCTCATCTTCCTAGGGAAGGGTGTGTTCATGCTGCCCCTGCTCTCATCTCTCCTAGGGGATGGTGTGCTTCATGGCTGCCCCTGCTCTCATCTCATCCTAGGGAAGTGTGCTTCATGTGCTGCCCCGCTCTCTCTCATCCTAGGGAAGTGTGCTTCATGGCTGCCCCGCTCTCACTCTCATCCTAGGGAAAGTGTGCTTCATGGCTGCCCCGCTCTCTCTCATCCTAGGGAAGGTGTGCTTTGGCTGCCCCTGCTCTCATCTCTTCCTAGGGGAGGTGTGCTTCATGGCTGCCCCTGCTCATCCATCCTAGGGAAGGTGTCTTCATGGCTGCCCCTGCTCTCATCTCTCCTAGGGAAGGTGTGCTTCATGGCTGCCCTGCTCTCATCTCATCCTAGGAGGAGGTGTGCTTCATTGGCTGGCCCCTGCTCTCTCATCCTAGGGAAGGTGTGGCTTCATGGCTGCCCCTGCTCTCATCTCTTCCTAGGGGAAGGGTGTGCTTCATGGCTGCCCCTGCTCTCATCTCATCCTAGGAGAAGGTGTGCTTCATGGCTGCCCTGCCTCATCTCATCCTAGGGAAGGTGTGCTTCATGCTGCCACTGCTCTCATCTCATTCCTAGGGAAGGGTGTGCTTCATGGCTGCCCCTTGTTTGCTCTCGTCTCATCCTAGGGAAGGTGTGCTTCATGGCTGCCCCTGCTCTCATCTCTTCCTAGGGAAGGTGTGCTTCATGGCTGCCCCTGCTCTCATCTCTTCCTAGGGAAGGTGTGCTTCATGGCTGCCCCTGCTCTCATCTCTTCCTAGGGGATGGTGTGCTTCATGGCTGCCCCTGCCTCTCATCTTCCTAGGGAAGGTGTGCTTCATGGCTGCCCCTGCTCTCATCTCATCCTAGGGAAGGGTGTGCTTCATGGCTGCCCCTGCTCTCATCTCATCCTAGGGAAGGTGTGCTTCATGGCTGCCCCTTCTCTCATCTCATCCTAGGGAAGGGTGTGCTTCATGGTTGCCCCTGCTCTCATCTCATCCTAGGGAAGGTGTGCTTCATGGCTGCCCCTGCTCTCATCTCATCCTAGGGAAGGTGTGCTTCATGGCTGCCCCTGCTCTCATCTCATCCTAGGGAAGGTGTGCTTCATGGCTGCCCCTGCTGTCATCTCATCCTAGGGAAGGTGTGCTTCATGGCTGCCCCTGCTCTCATCTCATCCTAGGGAAGGTGTGCTTCATGGCTGCCCCTGCTGTCATCTCATCCTAGGGAAGGGTGTGCTTCATGGCTGCCCCTGCTCTCATCTCTCCTAGGGAAGGTGTGCTCATGGCTGCCCCTGCTCTCATCTCTCCTAGGGAGGTGTGCTTCATGGCTGCCCCTGCTCTCATCTCGTCCTAGGGAAGGTGTGCTTCATGGCTGACCCTGCTCTCATCTCATCCTAGGGAAGGTGTGCTTCATGGCTGCCCCTGCTCTCACCTCATCCTAGGGAAGGTGTGCTTCATGGCTGCCCCTGCTCTCATCTCATCCTAGGGAAGGTGTGCTTCATGGCTGCCCCTGCTCTCATCTCATCCTAGGGAAGGTGTCCTTCTGGCTGCCCCTGCTCTCATTCTCATCCTAGGGAAGGTGTGCTTCATGGCTGCCCCTGCTCTCATCTCTTCCTAGGGGATGGTGTGCTTCATGGCTGCCCCTGCTCTCATCTCGTCCTAGGGAAGGTGTGCTTCATGGCTGACCCTGCTCTCATCTCATCCTAGGGAAGGTGTGCTTCATGGCTGCCCCTGCTCTCATCTCATCCTAGGGGAAGGTGTGCTTCATGGCTGCCCGCCTGCTGTCATCTCATCCTAGGGAAGGTGTGCTTCATGGCTGCCCTGCTCTCATCTCATCCTAGGAAGGGTGTCTTCATGGCTGCCCCTGCTCTCATCTCATCCTAGGGAAGGTGTGCTTCATGGCTGCCCCTGCTCTCATCTCTTCCTAGGGGACGGTGTGCTTCATGGCTGCCCCTGCTCTCATCTCATCCTAGGGAAGGTGTGCTTCATGGGCTGCCCCTGCTCCTCATCTCATCCTAGGGAAGGTGTGCTTCATGGCTGCCCCTGCTCTCATCTCATCCTAGGGAAGGTGTGCTTCATGGCTGCCCCTGCTCTCATCTCATTCCTAGGGAGGTGTGCTTCATGGCTGCCCCTGCTCTCATCTCTCCTAGGGAAGGTGTGCTTCATGGCTGCCCCTGCTCTCATCTCATCCTAGGGAAGGTGTGCTTCATGGCTGCCCCTGCTCTCATCTCTTCCTAGGGAAGGTGTGCTTCATGGCTGCCCCTGCTGTCTCATTCATCCTAGGGAAGGTGTGCTTCATGGCTGCCCCTGCTCTCATCTCATCCTAGGGAAGGTGTGCTTCATGGCTGCCCCTGCTCTCATCTCATCCTAGGGAGAGGTGTGCTTCATGGCTGCCCCTGCTCTCATCTCCTCCTAGGGAAGGTGTGCTTCATGGCTGCCCCTGCTCTCATCTCATCCTAGGGAAGGTGTGCTTCATGGCTGCCCCTGCTCATCTCATCCTAGGGAAGGTGTGCTTCATGGCTGCCCCTGCTGTCATCTCATCCTAGGGAAGGGTGTGCTTCATGGCTGCCCCTGCTCTCATCTCATCCTAGGGAGGTGTCCTTCATGGCTGCCCCTGTCATCTCTCCTAGGGAAGGTGTGCTTCATGGCTGCCCTGCTCTCATCTCATCCTAGGGAAGGTGTGCTTCATGGCTGCCCCTGCTCTCATCTCATCCTAGGAGAAGGTGTGCTTCATGGCTGCCCTGCTCTCATCTCATCCTAGGGAAGGTGTGCTTCTCTGGCTGGCCCTGCTCGTCATCTCATCCTAGGGAAGGTGTGCTTCATGGCTGCCCCTGCTGTCATCTCATCCTAGGGAAGGTGTGCTTCATGGCTGCCCCTGCTGTCATCTCATCCTAGGGAAGGTGTGCTTCATGGCTGCCCCTGTTCTCATCCTAGGGAAGGTGTGCTTCATGGCTGCCCCTGCTCTCATCTCATCCTAGGAGAAGGTGTGCTTCATGGCTGCCCCTGCTCTCATCTCATCCTAGGGAAGGGTGTGCTTCATGGCTGCCCCTGCTCTCATCCTAGGAGGGTGTGCTTCATGGCTGCCCCTGCTCTCATCTCATCCTAGGGAAGGTGTGCTTCATGAGCTGCCCTGCTCTCATCTCATCCTAGGGAAGGTGTGCTTCATTGCTGCCCCTGCTTCATCTCTCATCCTCCTAGGGAAGGTGTGCTTCATGGCTGCCCCTGCTCTTCATCTCATCCTAGGGAAGGTGTGCTTCATGGCTGCCCTGCTCTCATCTCATCCTAGGGAGAGTGTGTGCTTCATGGCTGCCCCTGCTCTCATCTCTCCTAGGGAAGGTGTGCTTCTGGCTGCCCCTGCTCTCATCTCATCCTAGGGAAGGTGTGCTTCAGGTGGCTGCCCTGCTCTCATCTCATCCTAGGGAAGGTGTGCTTCATGGCTGCCCCTGCTCTCATCTCATCCTAGGGAAGGTGTGCTTCATGGCTGCCCCTGCTCTCATCTCATCCTAGGGAAGGTGTGCTTCATGGCTGCCCCTGCTCTCATCTCATCCTAGGGAAGGGTGTGCTTCATGGCTGCCCCTGCTTCATCTCATCCTAGGGAAGGTGTGCTTCATGGCTGCCCCTGCTCTCATCTCATCCTAGGGAAGGTGTGCTTCTGGCTGCCCCTGCTCTCATCTCATCCTAGGGAAGGTGTGCTTCATGGCTGCCCCTGCTGCTCATCTCATCCTAGGGAAGGTGTGCTTCATGGCTGCCCCTGCTCTCATCTCATCCTAGGAGAAGGTGTGCTTCATGGCTGCCCCTGCTCTCATCTCATCCTAGGGAAGGTGTGCTTCATGGCTGCCCCTGCTCTCATCTCTCCTGGGGAAGGTGTGCTTCATGGCTTCCCCTTCTCTCATCTCTCCTAGGGAAGGTGTGCTTCATGGCTGCCCCTGCTCTCATCTCATCCTAGGGAAGGGTGTGCTTCATGGCTGCCCTGCTCTCATCTCATCCTAGGGAAGGATGGTGCTTCATGGCTGCCCCTGCTCTCATCTGCTCCTAGGGAAGGTGTGCTTCATGGCTGCCCCTCTCTCATCTCATCCTAGGGAAAGGGTGTGCTTATGGCTGCCCCTGCTGTCATCTCATCCTAGGGAAGGTGTGCACTTCCATGGCTGCCCCTGCTCTCATCTCATCCTAGGGAAGGTGTGCTTCATGGCTGCCCTGCTCTCATCTCATCCTAGGGAAGAGTGGTGCTTCATCTGGCTGCCCCCTGCTCTCATCTCATCCTAGGGAAGGTGTGCTTCATGGCTGCCCCTGCTCTCATCTCATCCTAGGGAGGTGTGCTTCATGGCTGCCCCTGCTCGTCATCTCATCCTAGGGAAGGTGTGCTTCATGGCTGCCCCTGCTGTCATCTCATCCTAGGGAAGGGTGTGCTTCATGGCTGCCCCTGCTCTCATTCATCCTAGGGAAGGTGTGCTTCATGGCTGCCCCTGCTCTCATCTCATCCTAGGGAAGGTGTGCTTCATGGCTGCCCCTGCTGTCATCTCATCCTAGGGAAGGTGTGCTTCATGGCTGCCCCTGCTCTCATCTCATCCTAGGGAAGGGTGTGCTTCATGGCTGCCCCTGCTCTCATCTCATCCTAGGGAAGGTGTGCTTCATGGCTGCCCCTGCTCTCATCTCATCCTAGGGAAGGTGTGCTTCATGGCTGCCCCGCTCTCATCTCATCCTAGGGAAGGGTGTGCTTCATGGCTGCCCCTGCTCTCATCTCATCCTAGGGAAGGTGTGCTTCATGGCTGCCCCTGCTCTCATCTCATCCTAGGGAAGGTGTGCTTCATGGCTGCCCTGCTCCTCTCTCTCCTAGGGAAGGTGTGCTTCATGGCTGCCCCTGCTCTCATCTCATCCTAGGGAAGGTGTGCTTCATGGCTGCCCCTGCTCTCATCTCTTCCTAGGGGAGGGTTGCTTTCATGGCTGCCCTGCTCTCATCTCATCCTAGGGAAGGTGTGCTTCATGGCTGCCCCTGCTCTCATCTCATCCTAGGGAAGGTGTGCTTCATGGCTGCCCCTGCTCTCATCTCTTCCTAGGGGAAGGTGTGCTTCATGGCTGCCCCTGCTCTCATCTCATCCTAGGGAAGGTGTGCTTCATGGCTGCCCCTGCTCTCATCTCTTCCTAGGGAAGGTGTGCTTCATGGCTGCCCCTGCTCTCATCTCATCCTAGGGAAGGTGTGTGCTTCATGGCTGCCCTGCTCTCATCTCATCCTAGGGAAGGTGTGCTTCATGGCTGCCCCTGCTCTCATCTCTTCCTAGGGGATGGTGTGCTTCATGGCTGCCCCTGCTCTCATCTCTCCTAGGGAAGGGTGCTTCATGGCTGCCCCTGCTCTCATCTCGTCCTAGGGAAGGTGTGCTTCATGGCTGCCCTGCTCTATCTCATCCTAGGGAAGGTGGTGCTTCATGGCTGCCCCTGCTCTCATCTCATCCTAGGGAAGGTGTGCTTCATGGCTGCCCCTGCTCTCATCTCATCCTAGGGAAGGTGTGCTTCATGGCTGCCCCTGCTCTCATCTCATCCTAGGGAAGGTGTGCTTCATGGCTGCCCCTGCTCTCATCTCATCCTAGGGAAGGTGTGCTTCATGGCTGCCCCTGCTGTCATCTCATCCTAGGGAAGGGTGTGCTTCATGGCTGCCCCTGCTCTCATCTCTTCCTAGGGAAGGTGTGCTTCATGGCTGCCCCTGCTCTCATCTCTTCCTAGGGGAGGTGTGCTTCATGGCTGCCCCTGCTGTCATCTCATCCTAGGGAAGGTGTGCTTCATGGCTGCCCCTGCTGTCATCTCATCCTAGGGAAGGTGTGCTTCATGGCTGCCCCTGCTCTCATCTCATCCTAGGGAAGGTGTGCTTCATGGCTGCCCCTGCTCTCATCTCATCCTAGGGAAGGTGTGCTTCATGGCTGCCCCTGCTCTCATCTCATCCTAGGGAAGGTGTGCTTCATGGCTGCCCCTGCTCTCATCTCATCCTAGGGAAGGTGTGCTTCATGGCTGCCCTGCTCTCATCTCATCCTAGGGGAGGTGTGCTTCATGCTGCCCCTGCTCTCATCTCTCCTAGGGAAGGTGTGCTTCTGGCTGCCCCTGCTCTCATCTCTTCCTAGGGGATGGTGTGCTTCATGGCTGCCCCTGCTCTCATTCTCCTAGGGAAGGTGTGCTTCATGGCTGCCCCTGCTTTCTCATCCTAGGGAAGGGTGTGCTTCATGGCTGCCCCTGCTCTCATCTCATCCTAGGGAGGTGTGCTTCATGGCTGCCCCTGCTCTCATCTCATCCTAGGGAAGTGTGCTTCATGGCTGCCCTGCTTCATCTCATCCTAGGGAAGGTGTGCTTCATGGCTGCCTCCTGCTGTCCTCATCCTAGGGAAGTGTGTGCTTCATGGCTGCCCCTGCTCTCATCTCATCCTAGGGAAGGTGTGCTTCATGGCTGCCCCTGCTCTCATCTCATCCTAGGGAAGGGTGTGCTTCATGGCTGCCCCTGCTCTCATCTCTTCCTAGGGGATGGTGTGCTTCATGGCTGCCCCTGCTCTCATCTCATCCTAGGGGAGGTGTGCTTCATGGCTGCCCCTGCTCTCATCTCGTCCTAGGGAAGGTGTGCTTCATGGCTGCCCCTGCTCTCATCCCCTCAGTTTCTTCTCCACTGTCTTCCAGTGGGAGAGTTTCCCTCTGAAGTCCTCTGGTTTTTAAAAGCTTCAGCCAAGATTTGTCTGGAGACCCATTTAACCAGTGAGCTATGGTCCCAGTTAGGGTTTGCCACTTCCTCATCATGAGCCTTTTGTGGAAGCAAGCATGATATGCAAAGAGTTCAAAACCAAAACCCTACCTGCAGGTGCTTCTGTCTGCTGCCCAGCATGGGGTGCACGTCCCTCCCTATTCCTCTGTGGCCTCCTCCATTCACGTGGCCCTGACACAAAGCACAACTGTTTGCAATTTGCCTTGCTGTACCTGGGAATTATAATCTAGATGGCTGGGCTGGAGCATCCTGCTTCATGTGGACAGCTTAGCCATTCTTGTCAGCCATAACAAAGCACTGAAAATGTAATCAGAATCCACCAGGGAGCGGCAGGAGGATGCACGTAGAGGGTACAGGTGGAGAGGAGGGGATGGGAGGGGGACCTAGGACACACCTGTTCTGGAAGGATGGGGTTGGGCTGTCCTGTCAGGCTGGTGTAAAGAAGCTGTGTGGTCCAAGATGGTCTTCCCAGCAGGTGACCCAGTTCCTGCAATATGAACCCATAACTACTGTGTGCTACTGTCTGCACAAATAAAGTATAAAACAAGGTATTCCATCTGTGATTGCAGAACGGTAAGATCTGAGACAGTCCATCTCTTCTTATTAATCCCACAGGGCCTCCTATTGGAAAGTAAATGGGACTTATTTGTGCCTGCAAATCAAATTGCCATGAAAGGCTATTTCAATAGGCAGAGGCAAAATCATAATAAAATAATTTAGTTGAAGCGAGAGCTGAGAGTGTGCTTAATGGTACATGATGGGGTTTAATTTTCTTACTATTTCCATCATTAAAACTCCGTTATCTTTTCTGAAACCTCATTTAGGCTTCCTGTTGCAGCGCAGCTCCAAGGCGTTTCTGGGGCACACATTGCAGACCGGGAGTTCCATTAGAAAACAGAAATAGCTAATCCACTTTGCTCTTTCATTTCTTCTCTTTGATACCCAGGCCTCGTGTCCAGAACGTCCCATGTGCTCATCCTTCACATCTCCTACCATGCCCACCATTCTCAAGCTTTCAGAGGAAGAAAGCTTGTTCTCAGTTCAGAACAGATCTAAGTCTTTGCTGGTACATCTCAAGTTGCAGAGGTGCTCAGGGGTGGCAGTCATCTAGTGTCTGTTGTTGTCTTCGGTCAGATTGGACAATTAGGCTATGTCTGGTCAGACTCATAGGAACCCTCGCGAACTTGATAGATCAGAATGCTAAGCTGAAACCCTTAAAGAAAATTCCAAATTAGGTCTAGACCCTTTGGTTTACTGTAGCTGTGGAGAGGTTGGCTGAGCAAGCCAGGAGGAGGAACTGGATTCATTTGTGTTCATTCAGTTTCAATCCTATTTCACCTTACATTAAATTATGTTTGTTCTATTTTGTTGATCCCTGTTGGAGCTTTAATGATGGAAATAGTAAGAAAATTAAACCCCATCATGTTCCATTAAGCACACTCTCAGCTCTCGCTTCAACTAAATTATTTTATTATGATTTTGCCTCTGCCTATTGAAATAGCCTTTCATGGCAATTTGATTTGCAGGCACAAATAAGTCCCATTTACTTTCCAATAGGAGCCCCTGTGGGATTAATAAGAAGAGATGGACTGTCTCAGATCTTACCGTTCTGCAATCACAGACGGAATACCTTGTTTTATATTTGTATTTGTACAGACAGTAGCACACAGTAGTTATGGGTTCATCTTGCAGGAACTGCGTCACCTGCTGGAGAGACCATCCTGGACCACACAGCTCCTTTACGCCAGCCTGACAGGACAGCCTGACCCCATCCTTCCTGTACAGGTGTGTCCTAGGTCCCCCTCCCATCCCCTCCTCTCCACCTGTACCTTCCATGCGCATCCTCCTGCTGCTCCCTGGTGGATTCTGATTACATTTTCAGTGCTTTGTTATGGCTGACAAGAATGGCTAAGCTGTCCACATGAAGCAGGATGCTCCAGCCCAGCCATCTAGATTATAATTCCCAGGTACAGCAAGGCAAATTGCAAACAGTTGTGCTTTGTGTCAGGGTCACGTGAATGGAGGAGGTGACAGAGGAATAGGGAGGGACGTGCACCCCGTGCTGGGCAGCAGACAAAAGCACCTGCAGGTAGGGTTTTGGTTTTGAACTCTTTGCATATCATGCTTGCTTCCACAAAAGGCTCATGATGAGGAAGTGGCAAACCCTAAATGGGACCATAGCTCACTGGTTAAATGGGTCTCCAGGCAAATCTTGGCTGAAGCTTTTAAAAAGCAGAGGACTTCAGAGGGAAAGTCTCCCACTGGAAGACAGTGGAGAAGAAACTGAGGTGATGAGAGCAGGGGCAGCCATGAAGCACACCCTTCCCTAGGATGAGATGAGAGCAGGGGCAGCCATGAAGCACACCTTCCCTAGGATGAGATGAGAGCAGGGGCAGCCATGAAGCACACCCTTCCCTAGGATGAGATGAGAGCAGGGGCAGCCATGAAGCACACCCTTCCCTAGGATGAGATGAGAGCAGGGTCAGCCATGAAGCACACCTTCCCTAGGATGTTGCAAGAAGCTCTAGAAAGAAAGACGCTGGGATAAGCCAGAAGAACCTCACTTTTTAAATTTTTATTTATGTATCTTTATGTGTATGAGTGTTTTGCCTGCATGTATATAAGTATACTCTGTCTCTGTCTCTCTGTCTCTCTCTGTCTCTGTCTCTCTCTCTCTCTGTATATGTGTGTGTGTGTGTGTGTGTGTGTGTGTGTGATGCCTGTAGAGGTCAGAAGATGACATCAGATCCCTGGAACTTGAGTTACACATGGTTATTAGCAACCATGTGGATGCTGAACCCAGGTCTTCTGCAAAAGCAGTTGGTGCTCTTAACTGCTCAGTCATCTCTCCAGACCCAAACCTTAATTATTGATGAGAACTTTTAATAAAGAAATGTGAATTATCAACATGCGTCAACACAGAGCAGCTTTTCATAAGCTGGAGCTACTTTATCCACTTCCATAAAACCAAAGCAGATGGAAAGTCAGAAACACAGGGAGGATGGAGCAGCTGCCCTCGAGCCAGAGCTTCTACGGATGTCAGATTCGAGACAGGTCAAGAAAACTCACAACAGCAAATACAGTGACTACCACCAGTAGTCTGAAAGGGAAGCTAAGCATATAATCCCATAATTCTCAATAATTTCAAGAGCAAAATATAGAGAAATAAACCTAAACAAGAAGGTGAAAGACTTAGACATTAAAAATGTCAAAACAGCCGGGCGGTGGCGCATGCCTTTAATCCTAGCACTTGGGAGGCATACGCAGTCAGATCTCTGTGAGTTCAAGGCCAGCCTGGTTTACAGAGTGAGTTCCAGGACAGCCAGAGCTACAGGGAGAGCCTGTCTCAAAAAAAGACAAAAAAAATGTCAGAACAGGCTGGGGAGCTGGCTCAGTATAACCTCCCTCACAAGTGTGAGGACTGATGCTTGGATACCTGGAACCCACTTAAATGTTGGGTGGGATGACAGCCTGCCAGTAATAATTCAAGCACTTGCTTGGAAGACAGAGACAGGGGACCTCTGGAGCAAGATGGCTAACTAGACTAACCTGTATCAGCAAGTTCAAAGATCAACTGAGAGACCCTGCCTCAGTGAATAAAGTTGTGAGTGGTGGAGGAAAATCCTGATATCAACCATGGTCTACACATGCACACACGAAAACATGCATATACATACTTGCATGCCACACACACACAGGTAAGTACACATACACACAGTTCCACATCACACAAACAGGCAAACATACACACAAAACACATGCACATGCACACATGCACACCACACAGATGCAAGAGAAAAAAATTACACTGAAGGCAACAAAAGGGGGCATCCTACATATATTCATGGTTTAACAGACCTGAAATTGCTAAAATGTTCTTATTACCCAAACTGATCCACAGATTCAATACAATTCCTATGAAAATCCCAGAACTGGGGCTGGTGATGGTTAAGAGCACTGGCTGCTCTTGCAGAGGACCTAGGTTTGGTTCCCAGCACCCACATGGCAGCTAACAACTGTCTGCAACTTCAGTTCCAGGGCACCCGACACCCACTTCTGGCCTCTGTGGGTACTGCATGGACATGGAGCACATACATGCATGTAGGAAATAACACCAATAAAATAAAAATAAATAAAATTTTATACAAAAATCCCAGGATTTTAATGTCTAAGACAGGAGATGAATGGGCAGGAGAGGAAAAGGAAGAAAGCATTAGTAGAAAAACCGAGGACAGCAGAAGAGTGGGCTGGCCATCAGCAGCTGCCAGGCACGGGACACCAGAATCAGTCTGGAGTAGTCAAAGAAACAGACTTGAACAAAATCTTGGTGTCTAAAAACACCCTTCAAAGAAGGAGGTGAGCAGGCAGGGTGCGGCTGCTTGCCTGCCATCCCTGCGCACAGGAGGCTTAGGAAGATCACAAGTTGGCACAGCAAGGCTGGCCTCTGAAAGATACGAAGATCTCCTTTCAAAATAAAAAGCTAAAGTTTTGCTGAGCACTTGCTTAGCACATGTGATACCCTAAGCTTGATCCCCGTACAGGAAAGGGCAGATGGAGAAAGAGGGGGAGGAAGAAGGGAGAGTGAGGGAGGGAAAGAAAAGTAAAAAGAATTTCTGACACGTAGTAAATCTGCATAAAGACCAAAAAAGAAAAGAAAAAGAAAAATGATACAGGAAGTTTTCTATGGGGATGGTGTGGGATGGCGTGGCCAGCCTGAGCTATGTAGTAAATTCCTGAATAAAGTCAAGCTAAGAACATATGACTGTATGATATATGTAGAATAAAATGTGTATACTCGAACGCAGAGCAAGGGCAGCTCTACCCAGGCTATACCATAGAGGGAGCCCTGGCCAGGTGACTGCAAATCCATGGGGGAGACCACACTGTTCTATGACTTTTAAAGCATGTTATCAAAATTCCAAAAGCTCTTATCACCATCTATGGACATGGAACTAAGAGGTGAAGAAGCAGAATCTCTTCAGAATGCTACAGTCTGAACCTTCTGCACAGTGAGAACGGGCTCCAGCTCTTCATACACACTTAGGAGGAGCGGCTTGGACACACCAGCTTCTCTTCTGCCAATCCCGTGACTTGCAGGACACAGGGAGTGTGCTGTGCACGATGGGAGGGATGCCCCTTCCACACGTTCCCCACTCCTTGGGTCCCGCATGGTGAGCCACCCACAAGATTCCCAACAGAAGTCACTTCTTCTGCATCCCACCACCTTCCTCCTCACAGGGTGGTGAGCCCACCATGAGCAGCTCCTCGGGCTGCCTCCCCAAGCTTCCAGACGGCAGCAGGTCAACAGCACACACTCGGTGGTCTCTGCTGTCCACCCTACCCGAGCTTCCAGACAGCAGCAGGTCAACAGCACACACTCGGCGGTCTCTGCTGTCCACCCTACCCGAGCTTCCAGATCCCCCCCCCCCCCCCACCCCCCACCCCCCCCCCCACCCCCCCCGCCAGACAGCAGCAGGTCAACAGCACACACTCGGTGGTCTCTGCTGTCCACCCTACCCGAGCTTCCAGACAGCAGCAGGTCAACAGCACACACTCGGTGGTCTCTGCTGTCCACCCTACCCGAGCTTCCAGAAGGCAGCAGGTCAGCAGCACACACTCGGTGGTCTCTGCTGTCCACCCTACCCGGCTTCCAGACAGCAGCAGGTCAACAGCACACACTCGGCAGTCTCTGCTGTCCACCCTACCTGAGCTTCCAGACAGCAGCAGGTCAACAGCACATTTTTGGCCGTCTCTGCTGTCCACCCTACCCAAGCTTCCAGACAGCAGCAGGTCAACAGCACACACTCGGCAGTCTCTGCTGTCCACCCTACCTGAGCTTCCAGACAGCAGCAGGTCAACAGCACACACTCGGCAGTCTCTGCTGTCCACCCAAGCTTCCAGACAGCAGCAGGTCAACAGCACACACTTGGCAGTCTCTGCTGTCCAGATCCTGCGTGATTGGCTGACACTCGTTTCATTTCTGGCACCATCACTCTGTGTCCTGATGGAAATCTGGCTCCTTATTGGCCAACTCTTCCAACCACCTGGTTTGGTCAGTGGTCACATGGGTCTATCGCTGGCAGACAAGGACAGAACCCAAGGAAATTTTTGGCTGTCTGAGCACAAATCTGCACAGAGACAACCGCCCTCTGACTTCAGAGTAGCCACGTGCAGGTTCTAATCAGGAGCTGTGTCAGCCATTGCAGACCACTGAGGTTCCTAGTGGTCAGGCTGGAATTCTATACAATCACTCGCCATTACTATATTGAGGTAATGAAAATCTGAGCCACCTCCATCTGGAAGTGCAGCTACTTAATGAAATCATGGCAACTGAGAGTCATGTATCCTGGAGGAAAAAGAGGCAGCTGCCTGTACTCGGTGTCTGTCTGCACAACAGTAGCCAGTCACCTAGAGAGGACAGTAGCTCCTGGCCTGGTGGGCTTGGCAGCCTTTGTCTTGCTGGCAGTATTAGCTCCAGCAACCGACCCCTTGGCAATTGTTTCTGGTCTGGCTTTTTTTTTTTTCCTATGGACATACTGCTTTAGAAAAAAAAGAAACTCTGAACCAGCCCAAAAGAAGCATAAAAAGAAACATTTAAAAGGCCAAAATAATTGACAAATAACCTTATTGCTTACTAAAAAGTCTGCTACTTTTTAGAAAAATCAACATGACAGACTCATGCAGCACCACAAAGAACCAGGCAGTCCTCTCCAGCCAGGACAGAGAGGCCAAGCAGATGAGTGTGCCCGTGGTGCAAATAACACGGGGGGGGGGAGCAGCATCATATGCACAGGAGAGAGCTATGCGTGGAAAGAAGCCTGAGGACCTACATACACCATGTTACAGATGAGTGTGCCATGGTACAAACAACACGGGGGGGCATCATATGCACAGGAGAGAGCTACATGTGGAAAGAAGCCTGAGGACATACATACACCATGTTACAGATGAGTGTGCCATGGTACAAACAACACGGGGGGCATCATATGCACAGGAGAGAGCTATATGTGGAAAGAAGCCTGAGGACCTACATACACCATGTTACAGATGAGTGTGCCATGGTACAAACAACACAGGGGGGCCTCATATGCACAGGAGAGAGCTATATGTGGAAAGAAGCCTGAGGACTACATACACCATGTTACAGATGAGTGTGCCACGGTACAAACAACACGGGGGGGAGGCATCATATGCACAGGAGAGAGCTATATGTGGAAAGAAGCCTGAGGACCTACATACACCATGTTACAGATGAGTGTGCCATGGTACAAACAACACGGGGGGCATCATATGCACAGGAGAGAGCTACATGTGGAAAGAAGCCTGAGGACCTACATACACCATGTTACAGATGAGTGTGCCACGGTACAAACAACACGGGGGGGCATCATATGCAACAGGAGAGAGCTACGTGTGGAAAGAAGCCTGAGGACCTACATACACCATGTTACAGATGAGTGTGCCATGGTACAAACAACACGGGGGGGAGGCATCATATGCACAGGAGAGAGCTACGTGGGAAAGAAGCCTGAGGACCTACATACACCATGTTACAGATGAGTGTGCCATGGTACAAACAACACGGGGGGGCATCATATGCACAGGAGAGAGCTATATGTGGAAAGAAGCCTGAGGACCTACATACACCATGTTACAGATGAGTGTGCCATGGTACAAACAACACGGGGGGCATCATATGCACAGGAGAGACTACGTAGAAAGAAGCCTGAGGACCTACATACACCATGTTACAGATGAGGGTACCATGGTACAAACAACACGGGGGGCATCATATGCACAGGAGAGAGCTACATGTGGAAAGAAGCCTGAGGACCTACATACACCATATTACAGATGAGTGTGCCACAGTACAAACAACACGGGGGGGAATCATATGCACAGGAGAGAGCTACATGTGGAAAGAAGCCTGAGGACCTACATACACCATGTCACAGATGAGTGTGCCATGGTACAAACAACACGGGGGGCATCATATGCACAGGAGAGAGCTACGTGTGGAAAGAAGCCTGAGGACCTACATACACCATGTCACAGATGAGTGTGCCATGGTACAAATAACACGGGGGGAGCATCATATGCACAGGAGAGAGCTACATATGGAAAGAAGCCTGAGGACCTACATACACCATGTACAGATGAGTGTGCCATGGTACAAACAACACGGGGGGGAGCATCATATGCACAGGAGAGAGCTACGTGTGGAAAGAAGCCTGAGGACCTACATACACCATGTACAGATGAGTGTGCCACAGTACAAACAACACGGGGGGGCATCATATGCACAGGAGAGAGCTACGTGTGGAAAGAAGCCTGAGGACCTACATACACCATGTTACAGATGAGTGTGCCATGGTACAAACAACACGGGGGGGCATCATATGCACAGGAGAGAGCTACGTGTGGAAAAAAGCCTGAGGACCTACATACACCATGTTACAGATGAGTGTGCCACAGTACAAACAACACGGGGGGGATCATATGCACAGGAGAGAGCTATATGTGGAAAGAAGCCTGAGGACCTACATACACCATGTTACAGATGAGTGTGCCACGGTACAAACAACACGGGGGGGAGGTATCATATGCACAGGAGAGAGCTACGTGTGGAAAGAAGCCTGAGGACGTACATACACCATGTTACAGATGAGTGTGCCACAGTACAAACAACACGGGGGGGCATCATATGCACAGGAGAGAGCTACGTGTGGAAAGAAGCCTGAGGACCTACATACACCATGTTACAGATGAGCCCTACCAAACGGAGATGGTCTAGTGTTAACAAGGTTGCATATGTTGTGTGTGTGTGTGTGTGTATGTGTGTGTGTGTGTGTGCATGTGCACACTAGTCAGAGGTTGACACTGGTGGACTTTTTAAGTGGCTCACTGCCTTGTTTTGAGAGAGGGTATCTCACTGAACAAAGAGCTCACTGATTGGCTAGACCAGCTGGCCAGCAATCTTTGGGGATCCTTCTGTCTCCCCCATCCCCAGTGCTGGGGTTCCAGATGCAAGCAACCACACCCAACTTGTTTTGTTACATGGATGCTGGGAATCAGAGCTCAGGTCCCCTGTCTGCACAGCAAGCACTTTATCAACTGCACTACGTCCCTGGCTTCAACAGTATCACAGCCTCTAACCGAAATAGCTCTAAGAGGACTTTCAATGTTCCCATCACAAATGATAAGTGTTTGCGACAATGGAGGATTAGATCACACTACAGAGTCAACACCCACCAGTCACACTGCACCATAAGTAACCCCCACAAATTATATGGCACCGTGGGTAATGCCCACCAATCATACTGTCTTGTGGGCAATGCCCACCAATCACACCATGTGGGGGAAGTAAAAGAAAAGCAAAAAAAATCTCAATCTACCAGGTGCACTGAGTCCTCTTATTGTGTATAATTCTCTGATTAAAAATAAAAAACCTTATTTCCAATACACAGTTCATTGCAGGCAGTCCCTGCCTTCTTGAAGGGCACAGAGTATATGGCATCTTAGAGGAGCGCAGACGCAGGGAACACTACAAGAATCTACAGGTGCAGCCAGGCGTGGTGGCGCATGCCTTTAATCCTAGCACTTGGGAGGCAGAGGCAGGCGGATCTTTGGGAGTTCAAGGCCAGCCTGGTCTACAGAGTGATTTCCACCACAGCTGTGACTACAGGGAGACCCTGTCTTGAAAAAACAAACAACAAAAAAGAATCTACAGGTGCAAAATGATGACAGAGGAGATGATTTAAGCCCACAGCAGTACCCACGCCCCTCCTTTGAAGGGAAGCTTTGCAAAGACCTGAACTTGCTTCAGTCTGCCGTGCCCTATCCACTTCTCTGAACAGGCTACCATATTGCTTACTTGACAAAAGAGCCCTCTAAAACAGTAATTGTTTAAATGGAACTTGACTGGAGCCATGGAAAAACCCATAAGACATTTTATAGTGAAATAAAATTAAAATCTAGAGCTCCAACAGTTAAGAGCCTCTCAGGAGAGCAGACAGATGAGAGACATATGTGAGCCATCTCCCCAAGCACAGGAGTGAGATATTTCTAAAAGCAAGCCCATCTCGGAGAGCAAAATGAATCACTTTGACAGTGAAACTGGGAACCTGACTCAGTTATGCAGCACAGCAGGAATTACTGACACATGAATAGTGGGGCTGACACAGAAAAACTCATCACTTCTGATTTGACCAGTTCGTATCAAGAATCATGCAATGAATTTGAATTTAAGACTGTGGAAGTCTTCCCTGCCTGCAGAATAAACACACACACACACACACACACACACGCACGCACCACACACACACACACACACACACACAACGCAAAGCGAACCAGGCAAGTTCCGTCCATAACCTTAGCTGCTGCTTCTACAACTGTTTTGTGTTATTTCTCAGAGTTCCTTTTGTGGAAAATTCCCCATAAAAAGAAGCAGGATGTGGGAGGGCGCTCATCACCTCTACTCTTAGAATGAAAGCTTCAAGTTCCACAGCTCAAAACAACATAAATGATCATCCAACAGCTCCAGGGCCCAGAGGTCAAAGACAGGTCTCACTGGGCTAAAACTCACTGCCAACAGGTCTGGGGTCTTTCTGGAGCCCACGGGGGATGGGAAACGGGTCAGCTTTCTTGTCTTTTCCAGGCTCTAGAGCTGCTACATTCCTAGTCCTGCAGCTTCTTCCTATCCTGTTGTGGTCTGAAGTGAAGTGCCCACACTGGTTCATTCCTGAGATGACTACTTGGTCCTCAGGCTGTGGCACTGTCTGGGGAGGCTATGGAACCTTTAAGAGGAAGTGGAGCACTTGGGGGGCGGGACTTGAGGTTTACATCCCAGCCCTGCTTCCTGTCCTCTCAGCTTCATCATCCAGACATATGAGCTCCCTTCCGCCCTCACAGCCCCACACTCCTGCCACGGAGCCTTCCTTGTCTCGAGCCCACAGCCAAAATACATTCCTCTCCCCCCACCAAAATTTCTCTTCATATATTTACTCACAGCAACAAGAAAAGTAACCAATACACATACCAAGGATGCATTAGTCAATTTAGACTTTCTCTGTCTCTGCTGTCTCTCTCTCTCTCTCTCTCTCTCCCTCTCTTTTTCTTTTGTTTTTTTCCTTCTTTCATTCCTTCCTGGTCAATCTAGTTTTTCTTTCCTTCCTTTTTAAACATTTTATGTGTATGAGTGTTTTGCTTGCATGTATGTAGGTGTACCACATGCATACAATACCCTTGGAGGCCAGAAGTTGGTGGTGGATCCCCTGGAACTGGAGTTACTGACAGTTATTAGCCACCATGTCGGTGCTGAGAACCAAACCCAAGTCCTCTGCAACAGCAGCCAGTGCTCTTAACTGCTGAGCCATCTCTCCAGTCTTCAGTTTAGTCTTTCTCATGTGAAACCCAGAAACCTTCCTCTGCTTCCTTCTTCTCCATTTAAAGATCACCCCCCCATACACATTCCCATGGGCTCATTGGATGGTGTAGAATAATCTTCTCTTATGTTCAGCTGTCTCATAACCCTGACTCCACATAACCTTAATTCTCAATCCCATAACACAGTCACAGATTCCAGAGACTGAGATGGGGACACCTTGAAGAATAGACTCGTATGGTCTAAAACATTCTCCCTACCCAAAGTATGTTGAGGTAGAACTTTCTAGATGCCATTGCACTGGTCAAATCCCTATTATTCTTTCATGGCTCTTGAGGGATCATGAGGCTAAGTTGTGACTCCTTGGTCACGAGCCTGGACACAGCACAGCTCCCTTATGCACACACTCATTACCAAGTGTCTGCTACTATCTCTCAGTCATCTAAGTGCTGGGCACAGTAGAAACCAACATGAGATCATTCCCATTACAAGAAGTTACAAATCCCCCAGCTCAAAAGCTGGCACAGAGTAGGTACACAGAAAGCATTTGTTGAATGAATATTTGATTACTGGAGCTGCATTTTGTTTTGCCTAGAGGATATGCTTGGGTGTGCTGGAAAAGGGGCGTGATGAGGGAAGAGGGTGTACCGGGAAAGCCTTGGGGTCACTAGAGGCTCAGTGTGCTGAGGCTGAAACCACTGGGTCTTTCTTGCTGAACCAAACTCTCTCTGCCTTCTGTTTTCTCAGTCCTAGTCAGAAATAAATCACGTTCTGAGTGAAAAAAAAAAAAAAGTTAAGAATGTGGAGGAAGACTTTACTCAAATCACTCCACAGCTGGAAAACTGCAAACCGTAACCAGTCCTTTAAGATACACAGGGAGCTCTAAGCATCTATCACAAAGGCATCTGACCAAGTCAGGAGAGGCAGCCAATGCGCAGGAAGACGGCCTGGAAGCTGAGAAGAGGAAGCACTGGGAGGGAACACTGAAAAGAGGCAGAGAAGTGTCATCCTGGAGCAGAAGAGGCAGATGTCTGGGCTCTCTGTGAGAGGGAGAAGAGCACACACACACACACACACACACGCACACATGCACCACACACATGCATACACACACGCACACACACACACTCTCATACACACACACACACGCACACGCACACACACACACGCATGCACGCACGCACACACGCACACGCACGCACACACATAATATTTATATATTAAAAATAACCAGTAACAAATCTTTATAAAAAATTCAGTCAAAAACACTACATATAAACCAGATAAAATTCTAAAAAAGGCCATGTTAAAATAATTCATAGAAAACCAAGGAAAGGACAACAAAAACAAACACAAAGGGCAATCGATAGAACGACAGCAACAACTTAGCTTATTGGTCGTCACAGTAAACATAAACGATCTAAACTAATGAAAAGACAGATTTGACACACAGATTAGAGAAAATGACCCAACTACATGCTGTCTACAAGAGACTCAAACATTTAACACAGGTGGAAATAGAAATGGGACAGAAAAAATAAGTACCATGAAAACATCAGTCAAAAAAGAAAAAGTAGCCCAGAGAGGAGGGCAGTTATAGGGTATTTATAAGAGAGAGGCTATGCAGTGACAGACGACAGTGGGAAGACCACACGATTACTGAGCTCACCAAGAGAACACATGAAGCACTCTCCTTTCTGCGGCCATGATAAAACACTCTGACCAAAAGCAATTTGGAAAGGAAAGCCTTTATCGCACTTACACATCCAGCCCCCAGTCCATCATTCAGGGAAGTCGAGGCAGGAAATGAGGCAGAATCATGGAAGGACACTGCTGCTGCCTGGCTCTCAGGCTCACACTCTGCTAGCTTTCTTTTTCTTTCTTTCTTTTTTTTTTTTGGTCTTTTTTTGAGACAGGGCCTGTAGTTCCAGATGTCCTGGAACTCACTCTGTAGACCAGACTGGCCTTGAACTCACAAAGATCCCCCTGCCTCTGCCTCCCGAGTGCTAGGATTAAAGGTGTGCACCACCACGCCCGGCTCAGCTAGCTTTCTTGCACAGCCCAGGACCACCAGCCCAGGGATGGTGCTGCCCACAGTGGACTGGGCCCCCTGAATCCCCCTCAGACATGCCAACAACCCAAGCTGATCCAGGCGGTCCCTCAACTGGTGTTCCCTTCTCAGGCAATTTTTGGCTGTGTCAAGTTGACGGCCAAAGCTAACTAGGACAGCACAAAAGCCCTAAATACCTATAATCCCCAATGACAAAGCTGAGAAACACTAAAACACAAACTGAGACACGAGAAAGGAGAACTGGGCCTGTAACCACAGCTACCGGCATCACCACCCTCTTTCCTCAATAACCAGTCCTAAGATCATCAAGGGCACAGGAGAACCCCACACCCGGGCTCAGCGTTAACACAATGCTCCCCAACAGTAACGTCCACATTCTTCTCAAGCACCCACAGAATATAAAGGAAGGCAGACCACAACCTGTACCATGAAACAAGCCTAAATCACTTCTAAGATTGGATTATGTATGGGAAACGTAGCAACATAGATGTTCTGACTCTGAAGTGTACTTTAGTGTGTAGGCTGTACCCACTGGGGGAAGCTGGAGCAGGAGGAAGACATACATGAGACCCCATGTGCTGTCTTTTCAGCTTCCTAAGAGACTATAAATATTCAAAACACAAAGTCCAAAACTTAGCATTAGACATAAAAACGACAGACTAATTTCATTTAAAAAGATTTATTTTAAAATCCTTTTAAAATTGCATATTATGTTCAGCAATACATAAAAAAGTGCACTGGTCTATAATAACCCAATGGGTGCACCAAGAGGGGCTGGCTAATCCTGAGATTACTACATTCCAGGAGACCTTCGTGGTCCTTTATCATCACAGGAAGATTTTAGATGAGACACAGGAAAAGATGCTCTGTGCAAACGATTAGGAGGGAGCAGTAAAACTGAAGATCTAGGGTGGGAAAAGAACAGGCTGGCTTGCAGATCATCTAGTCTACCAAGAGCTCTTTCTCATGAACACACATCCAGCGGAAGAAGCTAGAGAGACGTGATATGGTGTCCAAAGTCTGACCAGGTGGCTTTACAAGAGTCTCATTTCATGATGTGTATAAACAAAGCCACTAAAAATATAATAAAAGCATCCTGCTGTAAGGTTCTTACCTAAGGTTCTTAGGTAAATATGAAGAGGTGTAAAGTACACTTCGTTATTGCCTGAAGCTTTCTTTAGTGCTTCGCTCTCCTGGAATGCTGGGGTCAATGCCCTGGCTTTGCACCTGCACGGCAGGATCTACATTCGGATGTACCACTAAGCTACATCCTAGCTCACATTTCAATATTGGAGCGTTTTTAATTATGATATAGCAAAGAGATAAAATGACATGCACAATGCTTTTACCATGTGTGTAGGAAACATGAATAGAAATAGAAAAGATAGTTGCTGAAAAAGCCTTTGACAAAATCCAGCATCCCTTCATGCTTAAAGTCCTAGAGGGAATTGGATTGGAGGGATCATTCCTCAAAATCAAAGCCATATACAGGAAACCCACAGCCAATATCATCTAAATGGGGAAAAGACAGAAACAACATTCCATTTAAAGGTAGGAATCAGCAAGGCTGCCCCTGTCACCACTCCTCTTCAATATAGTGCTTGAAACACTTGCTAGAGCAATAAGGCAAGAAAGAAATTAAGGAGTACTAATTGGAAAAGAGGAAGTCAAGCTATCCCTATTTGCTGATGTGATTGTTTACTTAAGGATGCTAACAATCCACCAGAAAACTTCTAGAAATGATTAACGCTTTCAGCAAAGTGGCAGGATACAAAATTTACCTAAAAAAATCAGTAGCTTTCTTTACACCAACAAGCAAACTGGAGAAGGAATTCAAGAGACTTCCCATCACAAGACAATAAAATACCTAGGAACAAACCTAACCAAAGACACCAAGATCTCTACAACAAAAATTTTAAACCCTTAAGAAGAAATTGAAGACATCAGAAGATGGAAAACCTCCCTGCTCATGGATTGGGAAAATTAACATAGTAAAAATGTCCATTCTACCCAAACTCTTGTATAGATTTAACGCAATCCCAATTAAAATCCCCAAGAGTTTCTTCACAGGCTTGGAAAAAAAAAAGTCCTCAAATTCATCTGGAAAAACAAAAGACCCCGAATAGCCAAAACAACCCTGAGTGAAAAGAGCAACACAGGGGGGATATCTCTATACCAGACTTCAAACTATACTACAGGGCTATAGTCATAAAAACAGCCTGGTACTGCAAAAAACACACTGTTGACCAATGGAACAAAACTGAAGATCAAACTTGAGCACATACAATTTCAGCCACTCATATTTGACAAGGGGGCCAGAAAGACACAAAGTAGAAAAGACAGCCATCTTCAGCAAATGGTGTGGTAAAACTGGGATCACCACTTACAGAAGAATGCAATTAAACCCCTACCCTCCCCTGTACAAAAGTCAACTCCAGATGGATTAAAGACCTCAACATGAAACCCCAAACTCTGAAGGCGATAGAAGAAAATTGGCAGCAGACTACAGACTAGGCTAGGAAAAAGACTTCCTAAATCAGACAGCAGCTCCCAGAATTAAGGTTGACAATTGACAAATGGGACCTCATTAAACTCAAAAGCTTCTGTACATCAAAGAAAACAAAGTGAAGAGAAATCCCACAGAGTGGGAGGAAACCTTCACTGCAGAAACATCTGAAAAGCATTGATTTCCAGAATATATAAACTACTCAAAAAACAAAGAAGAAGAAAACAAATGACCCACTCAATAGATGGAGCAAAGAGTGAACAGAGACTTCACAAGTGAGGATTAGAGATGGCTGAGAACACCTTAAGAAGTGTTCAACATCACATCATTAAGGAAATGCAAATGAAAACCACTTAAAGATATCATCTTACTCCAATAAGACTGGCTAGAAACAAGAAAACAAATGATACCAAGTGCTGGAGAGGTTGTGGGAAAGGGGAACACTCATCCACTGCTGGTGGGAATGTAAACTCGACAGCCACTATGGAAAGCAGTGTGGAGAACCCTTGGAGAATGGACATGAACTTGCCACCCGACCCAGACATACCACTCCTGGCAGTGTACCCTCAAGACTCACCCCACGCAGAGATACATGCACCAGCCATGTTTATTTCAGCTCTCTTTCACAATAGCAAGAGCTGGAACCAACCCAAATGCCCCTCAACTGATGAGTGGATAGAGAAAATGTGGTACATCTACAATGGAGTTCTATCAGCAGTAAAGAAGATGACTCATAAGCTTTGCAGGAAAATGGGTGGAGCTAGAAGACCTCATGCTGAGTGAAGTAACACAGTCCCAGAAAACCAAAACGAAATGGTATCCTTCATCTGTGGATGCTAGTGCCATTACCTAGTTGTAAGTATTCCTGTGCACAGCCCCTTGAGTTTTGTCAAGCGTTGGAGTGATGCTAATTAAAACAACAACAACAACACAACAACAACAACAACAGAAAGGACTGCATCAAAGAACTGACTGAAACAATGAACTTTGCTCAAACAGTAACATCCACATGGAGATATTCAGAAAGACTGAGAAAGAGATGAAAAGCATGCTTGGCAGAATGCATGAGCTCTGGTGGGGTGGGGGGATGGGGGGAAACGGGTCTAGATTTGATAATCTTGTACAATATATATAAAAATAAAATTTAAAAATTTAAAAAAATAGAAAAGATAGTCTAATGGTAGCAACTTATTAAACCTACATAACATGCAGAATATTGATAACACTAAAAAAAGACAGGAAGTGCCAAATATTCAGGCACATGTTGACAGAGTTTTCCTGAAGCTCTGCATGTTCTTTGTAGCTATAAATACATGAAGATGAAGAAGAAAGACTGGAAGCAGTGACACACTTTTAATTCTAGCACTCAGGAGGCAGAAGCAAGTAGATCTGTGAGTCTGAGGCCAGCTTAGTCTACATAGTGAGTTTCAGACCGGTCAGGGTTCCATGGTGAAACTCTGTCTCAAAAAAAAACAAAAAACCCAGATAAACTATATTTATAGCCAAAAGAACATAATGGACAAAACCCTACAAAACAAACAAACCAACCATTATTTTGGAGCAGAAATATATGGAACAGAGACTAGGAAAAGAATTCTAGAAAAGAACAATGAAATTAAGAGACTTTTGAAGATGAAACTGACAAGGCTTGGTTGGGGTATATAACAAAGGTAGAACACATGTTCAGCAAGTGCAGGGCTCTGCCTCAATTAAAATACAAGACATTTACGCTACATTTTTAAAAACAGGAACACATATAAAATAACTGATATTATATATTATATAATATATATGATATTTGATATATCACATGAATAAAAAATATCCTAAGAATGACAGAAACAATTATATGCCAAGAATTCAGTAATTAGAAAAAGTAGATTCGATTTGGTGACCATGGGAAGGGAAAACCCCAGTGTGGAGCAGAAGGGCAGGACTGATGGTGGTTTGGGGTTGCCAAGGAGGAGCCTTCAAATATGACATCTTTCAGCCTAAAAAAAAAAAAGAAATCATAGGTGGAAGATGCTAAAAGATCTATGTGGCATGCATATGTGCGGCATGCATATGTGCATATTTTGGAGTGATGCAGCTTGGAAAGAACAACCACAACAAAAAGTCTGGGTCAGCTGGGCGTGGTGGCGCACGCCTTTAGTCCTAGAACTCAGGAGGTAGAGGCAGGCAGATCTCTGTGAGTTCAAGGCCAGCCTTGAACTGTCCTTGAACAGTGAGTTCCAGGACAGCTGGGGCTTCAGGGAGACCCTGTCTCAAAAAGACAAAAAAAAAAAAAAAAAAAAAAAACTGGGTCAAAAATTGACTGAAACAGTGAACTTCTGCTCAAAACAGTAAACTTCTGCATTGGGAATTTTAAAGGAGACTGAGAAAAAGATGAAAAAACATGTTTGGCAGAATGAGGCTCGGTGAGGTGGGGGGGCAAGGAATGGGGAAAGGGTCTGGACTTGATTGGAAATTTTGTATGAAATGCGCAAAGCTTCAATAAAAATTGGCTTTAAAAAAGGAAAAAGTAGATTCATTTCTAGAGACGTATTACCTACTAAGATTAAACTCTAAGCACACCAATAACAAGTAAGGAGACTAAGGAATTTCCCAACAGTGAAAGAGCTAGGTGTCCCAGCAAATTCTATAGACCATTTGAAGAAAAAGTAATGCTAATTCTTCTCAAACTCTTCCATTATACAGAAGAGTATAGAACACCTCTAAACTCATTTGCTGAGGCAAGACCAGCAATATCATCATACCAAAACAGACTGGGAAACTATAAGAAAACTGTGGCCCAATATCCCCAAAGAACAGATGAAGACAGCCTCAACAAAGCATAAGTGTAGTTAAACAGTAAGCAAAACGGATAATTCATTATGATCAAATGGTGCTAACCCTGGAATGCAAGGATAACTAAACTACACGAAGACAGTGAGGTAATAAACCATACCAGAATAAAGGACAAAAATTAATAATCTCAATAGGTCTAGAAAGAATACTGGAGAAATTCAACATCCTTTCATGACAGAAACTTTCATCAAGTTAAGTACAGAAAAAATATGCCTCCATGCAATTAAAAGCATGGTGATATCTCCTAACCTGTAGAGAATGTAAGCTTGTGGCATCAGCCGTGGGTTATTTCCTCCAAGGAGAGAGCCAATAGCAATTAGATTTGGAATATATACAGGGAATATGGCTGCCTTTGATGCACCTTATTTCCAGGCAGGTGAGGTGTAGCTGTTGCTGGCGGTGGAGTCTTGCTTAACTCAAGGAGACCCGTATTTGCTTTGTTTGTTTAGTGGCCCTTTGGTAACCTCTCTGGTATTCCAGGGGCCATGTGTACACTTCCATGTGTGGTCTCAATGCATCTTTTCCATGTTACCATCAGGTCTTCAGCAGCCGGGCCTATCGCCTCTCTCTTGCATGTTCTCCCCAGTTTAGATGCAATGAGCCTTTCCCTTTTGTGGGGCCTTAGATCCCTGGCCAACATTTCCTGGTAGAATAATCCATACTTATTGTTAGAGCTCCTTTCTTTATCTATTTGCTAAAGCGCCATAGTTTAAGGGATTTAGTGTTATATTGGTTTCTGAAACAGAGAGTACTCTTTTCCCCAGCTTCTATTTCTTTAATTAGTCAATAAGAAGGCAGTTTTCCCCGTTTTTTATAAGAGATTATTTCTATAATAGTTGTCTCCAACATTCTCTACAGGTAGGAGATATCATAAGCCACAGCATAAAGCCCCCGTCATATTTAACAGGGGAAAAGGAAAAAATTTAGTTCGTGGATCAACATCTCATCTAAACATAGATGTCTATAACAAAGTAACATACCATAACAATTAATTGCCTGCCTTAAATACCTATATATCTAATTGCTTGTGCTTCATTCGTACGGATCGAACGGTTATTCCTGGACAGTCCAGCCATGAAAGGAAACAGCCAGAATTGACCAGAATCCAAGACACCAGCTCCAGAGAGAGTGGACGTTCTGCTTCTCATCCACTTGTGCCCCTTTTCTAAGCCCAGGGACTAATCTGCGGAAGAGGGGGTTGGTTTATAATGGTCGAATGTAAGGCTGCGATGGGGTGAAGGGTGATGATGATGAAACTTCACAGCATTGTAGTCTGGACCCTCATTTGCTCACCCTGATGAACTTTACAACCCCTCAACCCCCGCTGGAAGTTGGGGCTGTTGGGTGTTGGGCACAACAGCCTGCAAAAATTGGTTATAAATGAAGGATGCTTGTACTCATGGGATCATCCACTTAATGCTAAAAAATGGAAAAAAAAAACAGGAGATATGCAGGACAGTCCTGGCAGAATGCCTGTTCTCGGTTGGGGTGGGGGTGGGGGGGGAAAGGGAAAGGAAAATATGCCTGAACTGAATTGGAAAATGATGTATGAAATGCAAAAAGCATCAATAAAAAAAAAATGTTGAGAAAAAAAAAAAAGCATGGTGAGATGGGGCTGGAGAGATGGCTCATTGGTTAAGGACGGTGGTTGCTCTTGCAGAGGACCTGGGTTTGATTCCCAGCACCCACTCCATGACATGGGTGCATTTACATGCATATAGAAAATAAACTAAAAAAAAGGAGAAAATAAACTCATACACATAAAATAAGATATATTTTAAAAGACCATGATGAGGCTAACATCGTACTCCACAGTGAGACACTGAGAGCTTCCCCCTAAGATGAGGACCTGCACTCAGATTGAACACATCACTGGAAGTCCTGGCAGAGCAAGGTAAGTCCAACAGGCAAGATAAAAAGTCACATAATCTGAAAAGGGAGATGTAAAACTGTCTGTTTACAGATGACAGACTTCCCGTTGGAAACTGTCAGAATAAATGAATTGAATAAAACTGTAGGATGCAGAATATTTAAAACCTCACATTTCTACAAACTAACAATGATTATACCTGAACAAAGTTTAAGAGGAGATAGAGAGAAGGCTCAGGGGATACGAGCACCTGCTCCACAATCACGAGGACAAGAGTTCAGATCCCAGCACACATGCGAAGGTATTCCTGCAAATGCGTGTAACTCCAGCTCTAAGGAGGTAGAAACGGGAGATTCCTGCCACTGGCTGGCTTCCAGCCCAGCCAAGAAAACACTAACTCCAGGTTCAGGGACAGACCCTGCCACAAAATGAGTGTGCAGAGTATAAGAGAACATTAACACTGGGCGTGGTGGTGCACGCCTTTAATCCTAGCACTTGGGTGGCAGAGGCAGGCGGATCTTTATGAGTTCAAGCCCAGCCTGGTCTACAGAGTGAGTTCCAGGACAGCTGGGCTACAGGGAGACCCTGTCTCAAAAAGACCAAAAAACAAACAAAAAAGAGAACATTGACATCCTATTCTGGCCTCCACATGTATACCCAGGCACAGACAACACACACAGATAAAACATACAAACACACACATGTATGTACACTTACACATGCACACAAATAAAATAAATTTAAAAATCAAAATAATCCCATCATAATAAAATGAAGCAGGAATAACAAAACACATTTAACCAACGAGATGAAAGACTAGTGTTTAGTTCATTCTGAAAGGCTTTTTTCCAACGCAAAACAGGTTCGATCAAACCAGATTAACAAAGTATAAAAGGTTTATTAGGACGCGCCCAGGTGGGTCCACTGGGTCTCAGAGAGGGAGGCCAGGGGAGTTGCTGGCTTGGGCTGGGGATGAGGGCTTTTATAAGTTCTGGGGAGAGGAAGATGAGGTAATGATGGCGAGACAAAGCATGTACTTGTAAGGGCAAACCTGGTGCAGTGGGAGGGGACAAAGTGGGTCTTTAGTGTTCGTCATGAAGCTGGAATATAACCATATATGGTCTTAGGCTGTGCTCTCATCAGGAAAGGAAATTGCATCAGCAGCCTGAGATGAGGTAGGCTTTTGACTGGAAGAGAAGGGTGGTAGGTGCCATCTTTAGATCTCCAAGCCCAGGCCCTGCCTAACACATTGGAGGTGAGGCACAAAGGAAAGTCATCCACAAAGCTGTAGGAAAATACAGCAAACGCAAAATGTCCACCCACACAGCCATTTCAATGATCCTAACACAATGAAATATTGTAACTGAATAAATAGAATAAAGAACACACATGGGCTTACATATATGCATGCTCACAAATATTGTTTTAAACATTACAGATACTGTAAGAAATGAAGTCTTTAATGTGGTTCCATTTTCGAACAAAGACAGACATACTACATTTGTGTAAAATACTGAGGACATGCTTTAAGCAGTAGGCCATGAATTATGCGCCCATCTTGTGATTTGCCAGACATTTCTGTATTGTTTTAAATTATGAGTACGTGTTATTCCTGTGACCAAAAACCCAAATCTGAAAGTCCCGTGTAGTAACTTGTCCTGACTGCCTTTGCATCTCGGCTTTTTCCACATGGAACCTCTCATAAATCCCCAATGCAATCTCACTGGCTACGGCCATTTAAGCAGCTTGGCATTTCCTATAAATCTGCTCCAATTTAGTGCCTCACCTTCAGCTCAGCCTGGAAACCCTCGCAGCTCCTGGTAGGTGCATCAACTCTGCCTTTCCTGGCTCATCCAGGAAAACAAGGGCAAAGGAGCACTGAAGGCCAGTGCCGAGGGACGGCGCTGCTTGCTTTAATCAAAAGTAGCTCTTCACTGGCTAGTGTTCTAGTGACTACACTCCCTGGGATCAGGCGCTCCCGAGGAATTCTGGGAAGCAGCAGTGTTTGGTGATCACATCTGGAGAATGTGTGAGTCATGGTTAGCACAGGGCTTCATTTCCAGAAGTCTGAACCAGCCTGGGGCCAGCTGACATTGCTCCATCTCTCCATAGGCTTCAAATACATAGGATTCTAGATTATGTGGCTGGCAAGGCCTTAGCACAGTAAGCACAACGTTTCTTTAACATGAAACCAAAGTTGCCAGTGGGTGACGTCAGTACAGATAGGGAAGAAGTTAAGAAGTGACACCTGCCAGAGCCAGACTTGAGGGGAGTGCCAGCACACCCCTACATGTAAGTATGCCCTGCAAAGAAACACTGGTCCTACCTACTAGTTCATCTTTCAGTTCCTCAATCAAGAGTAAAAACACAGTTCTGAAAAGCATGCAACACAGCACTGACCTCCTTCTCTCTTTTTAACCAGGCTTCTTAGAAAGAAGTACAGATGAATGCTGTATTTCACCTCAATGTGAGGCCCAAGACTTAGGATAGAATTACAAGTAAGAATGAGGGTCAGGCCTGGTGGTACTTGTCTTTAGTCCCAGCACTCAAGAGACAGAGGCAAGTAGATCTTCTGTGAGATGGAGGGAAGCCTGATCTACATAGCAAGTTCCAGACCAGCTGGGGCTAAACAGAGTACCCCTTCTCTAAAAATAAAACAAAAAATGGGGATAGGTTTGGTTTGACTCGTTTAGCATTTCCATTGCGGTTAGCATATACCTAAGACAAACAACTTAAGATGTAAAAGGTTGGTGGCGGCGCACGCCTTTAATCCTAGCACTGGCAGGCAGATAGCGGGTCGGACTCTTTGTGAGTTTCAAGCCCAGCCTGGTTCTACGCAAGTGAGTTCCAGGCCAGCTGGGCTGACGAGGGGAGCCCTGGTCTTGAAAGACAAAAAAAAAAAAAAAAAAAAAAAAGGTTGATCTTGGCTTACACTTTCAGTCCACTGTTACTTAACGCCATTGGCTTTGGGGCCATGGTGAGGTAGCATGTGGTAGAGTACTGATGGAAAGGAGGGGGACAGAGATATGGGGTCACCATGTTCCCTTCCAAGGTGGTACCTTAACAATCAAATTCCTCAAATCAAATCAAATTAGGCCCTCCCTCCTATAGTTCCCCCACCTGTCAGGATCACAGCAGGACAAAGCCTTGAGCCTGTGAGAAACATTTTGGATCCAAATTACAGCAATGATAAAGCTTGGAATTCTTCTTGTATTTTATTTTTTTATGTATATGAATGTATTACCTGCATGTCTGTAAGGACACCCATGTTGTGCAATGCCTGCAGAGGTCAGAAGAGGGCATTGTAATCCTCTGGAACTAGATGGTTGTTAGCTGCTGCACGGGTGCTGGGAATCAAACCTGGGTCTGCAAGAGCAGCCAGTGCTCTTAATGGCTGAGCCATCTCTCCAGTCCTCAAAACTGGTTTTTAATTGGAGGTTAGGAAGAGTCACATGTAGCCACTTGCAATGCATTTTCTGTGAGAGACCAGAGACCAACTAAACTATTTACACTATTTTCAATTGAGTATAACCTAGGGATTTCATCTTATTAAAGGCTGTCTTCTTTTAAATCACCTGAGCTGATCATACAGAAGTCAGCTATGTTTCAACTCAAGTTTCCAAACAAATTTATCTTGTTTATTTGCCCATTTATTCAGTTAACATGGTGTCTCTCACAGTTGTGCTCACAGATGTCAGCAGGTGACCCAAGCCATGGAAACACATTTCTCACATGAAAGCTAAGGACACAAGGCTGGATCTGTACAAAGACTATTTAAATTTCATTTTAAAATTTATTGATTTTGTGTGTACACTATTGAGTGCACGCATGTGCACGCCCCATGTGTGCAAGGCAGAGGGCAGCTTTTGGGGGTCGGTTTCCTCCTTCCTCTTGTTTTGAGGCAAGCTCTCTCTTACTTCTACTGCTGCATGTGCTCCAGGCTAAATGACCTGAGCTTCTGGGTGATTCTCCTGTGTCTGCCTCCCATCTCACAGTATGAGTGTTGGGATTACAAATGCAATCCACAGCATCCAGCTTTTAAAAATTGGTTTCAGGAAGCTAACTCATATAGGTGGGCTTTCAAGGCAGGTGTTTCAGCTCACATAGGTGGCCTTTCAAGGCAGGTGTTTCAGCTCATATAGGTGGCCTTTCAAGGCAGGTGTTTCACCTCACATAGGTGGGATTTCAAGGCAGGTGTCTCAGCTCACATAGGTGGGATTTCAAGGCAGGTGTTTCACCTCACATAGGTGGGCTTTCAAGGCAGGTGTTTCAGCTCACATAGGTGGGCTTTCAAGGCAGGTGTTTCAGCTCATATAGGTGGCCTTTCAAGGCAGGTGTTTCAGCTCATATAGGTGGCCTTTCAAGGCAGGTGTTTCAGCTCATATAGGTGGCCTTTCAAGGCAGGCGTTTCAGCTCATATAGGTGGGCTTTCAAGACAGGTGTCTCAGCTCACATAGGTGGGCTTTCAAGGCAGGTGTTTCAGCTCACGTAGGTGGGATTTCAAGGCAGGTGTTTCAGCTCACATAGGTGGGCTTTCAAGGCAGGTGTTTCAGCTCACATAGGTGGGCTTTCAAGGCAGGTGTTTCAGCTCACATAGGTGGGCTTTCAAGGCAGGTGTTTCAGCTGCTGAGCCATCCTGCTGGCTCCATTTTCAAACTTCAACTGCAGCAGGTTAGGAGTGGGTGAAACCACATTTGTATACAACAGCGACTTGTTACATAGTCCATTCTGCAAGCTACAGATGTCCTAACAGAGCACACAGTTACGTTGAAGAATGATGTACCTGTTGGAAACCACGGGGATTCTTTGCATCAATTCAAAGTGTTTTCCAAAGGCACTTTCCTAGCCTTCTGAAATGGTCACCCACTCTGCTTTCTGTTCTTGACCCATCTGCATAGTGAAATCTTGTTAAGACCATGAGAGCACTCAGACACAAGCACCTGATTCCTAACAAGAAACCTATCAGCATACTCAAGAACCAATTCACATAAGCTGAGTTGCAACACAAGTCAAGCCAAGAAACTATAAAAGCCTCATGAATGAGCAGGATGGACATCACTCCCTAAACACAGTGGGGCTACCATCCCTGGGACCTTAACACAGTGGGGCTACCATCCCTGGGACCTTAACACAGTGGGGCTACCATCCCTGGGACCTTAACACAGTGGGCCTACCATCCCTGGGACCTTAACACCCCAGTGACTAAATCCTTTAGGCACGATGGTCCATAAACTTTATAAAGAAACGGTTGACTTGAAAGATTTACTAAGGCATACTTCGACTGTGATCCTGGAGAACTGTTAGAACAATATAATTGTCAAGCTCGTGTGCTGCTAATCACATTTTTATTGTTAACATTCGCCACTGAAATTGCTCTTCGACTGTTTGTTTTGGAACAGACACATAAAATACCATGACAGATATTTTGGCACATATTGGAAAATCTGCCATGAATAAAGATTTTTTCCCAATAAAATAGAGTTTGCCTGTATTGCTTGACATTAAAATGATTTATTGAAGTGGCCACAACATAAACCACTGAAATAAAGTGAGAGATTAGAGTTATAGCAATGTTCAAAGGCTGCTACATCCAAATTCACATTTAAAACACATTTTTAAAGCAACTTGTGAGCTTTAGAAAGTGGAAAAGTAGAAGAAAAAGAAAAGAACCTTCATCCTGTTCTCCAGGGAATTCTAAACTCGAAAGCCAGGCTGGCTGGCATTGGCTCACACCCTCCAAGAAGCCATGCTTATCCGTCATGTTCAGGGGCCTTGGAGCCTTGAGTCCCAAGGTCAAGGGCAACTATAACCAGTTCAGCTTCATCTGCTGCTGCACACTGGTCCTCCACTGCCTGCCCAACATCACTGCCTGTTGCTGACAGTGTAAAACGTAGGGTTGAGCAGATGGCTCAGTAGGTAAGGGCACTTGCTATGAAGCAGAAGGATCCAAGTTCAAATCCTCAGTACCCCCACAAAAAGCCAGGTGTGACTGCATAGGCCTGTAACCCCAGTGTTGTTAGAGCAGAGACAGAAAGATGGCTGGGGCTTGCTGGGGCTTGCTGAGGCTTGCTGAGTACTAGCCTAGTTCCAGGATCAGTGAGAAAACCTGTCTCAAAGGAGTAAGGTAGAGAGCGATGGAAAGCATGCTATCTAAGGTCCTCCTCTGGCCTCCATGCATGCAACACCCCCCCCCAACATACACACCACACACATGCACAAAAGACAAAAAAAGAAGAAAAGTAGGCTCCCACCCAAGGCACAAAGTGACTTTTGGTAAGCACCTTATCATCCCACCAACTTCATTACTTGGCTAGCCATAAATGGGGGATAAGGGGACCACTGACAATCAGAACTGACTCCCTGCCCTCCTCGGGGACCACTGACAATCAGAACTGACTCCCTGACCTCCTCGGGGACCACTGACAATCAGAACTGACTCCCTGCCCTCCTCGGGGACCACTGACAATCAACTGACTCCCTGCCCTCCTCGGGGACCACTGACAATCAGAACTGACTCCCTGCCCCCCTCTGACACTCTCCCCACTGGACAAGGCTGGAGCTGTCCTGGAGTCAGACCTCGAAGACAGGCCATCTTCTGAACTCCCTTCCCACAGTCCCTGTGTCTGGTCCCATAAGCCCCTCTCATGGGGCTTGGTAGTTTTCACTGCCTGCATCTTACACTGACTGAGCTTGGAGATCCTTTTCCAGTAGAGGACTGTGACCTGAACCCCGAGCAAGACCCAACAAGCCCCAAGGCTATGACAAGTGGTCTAACTCCATTGCATATATCTCCAGTGGCACAGGCTGTCTTCTCAAGAGGAGGATGCCAGGTGAATGTGAAGGGTGCATCTGCAAAGCCAAGCATGAAGTAAGCACAGCAGAAAGCTGCATCCTGCACAGCCTCACAACCTACTGTGTCTCCAGTTCTCAGTATTGCAACACATTCCAGCATTGGCTATTCAGCTGCTGATCCAAGTGTCCCACTCAGCCTGGAATTCCTCTCCTTCCCCTTGCAACCGTGCCCTTAAGGCACTGTCCCACTTCATTTCTGGTAGACCCTCTTTCCCACTCAGCAGGGTGCCACTCTCTCCTCTGAGGTGGAAGCTTCAGCCTCTTCTTCTGTCTTAGTTTCTTTTTCTGTTGTTGTGGTAAAAATACCCAGACTTAGAAAGAAAGGGCCATCCACAGTTGGAGGAGAGCCATGGATGCATACTGGGCTAAGCCCACTTCATCTTACACAGCCCAGGGTCCCAGCCCCAGGTACAGTCCTAGGCTCACAACTGAGATGAGTCTTTTCATATTAGTACTAGAATAAAGATACACCCTCCACACACAGGCTCATCTCCCAGGTGGTTCTAGAGTCTGTCAGGCTGACAATTCATACTCATCCTCCTCTGAATAGCTTCTCCTGGTGATGCACTTATACAAGGCTCTGTGTCTGGGAGGTTGATCCAAGGACCACACCACCACCACCACCACCACCACCACCACCGAGCACATGTGCACACACACACACACACACACCAACCCTGCAGGCAGGAGGGAGCACTGTGGCAGTTACAATCAGAGACTGCTTTGAATTTTCCCCAAATAACAAGAACTGCTTTTAATTGATTACAAATTAAAACAGATCCCCAAAGCTCCTGATTCACTGCACAACTCCTGACACACTACTGTCCCTGAAGCCTCTACATGGTGACTGACTATATGTAAATAGGGAACCAAATTCCACATCCTGCCCCCTTCCCCTGCAATGGCCTCCAAAGCCTGCAGGCAAGACAGAGAAGCAGCCAGCAACTCCCACCATCCAGAAGAGATGAGTTCCTAGTGAAAGACAGTAGGGAAACATGCACTGCACGTAAAAGGAACTCAGGAAAGGTAAACCAAGTCACAAAGTTTCAAAGGCCACAAGCAAGCTTTTTAACTAGTCAACAGCCATGGCTGAGAGCAAGAGGAGCCACTGCGAGGTCACTGTGGACTGCCGCCCTCCAAATCAGGGGCTGTGTTGCTGTTTTGCTGACGGGTGTCTAGAACTTCTGAGTAGCAGCCTGCAGGCAGGAAACTGAGCCCGTGACCTCACTTTGCCTTGTCCAGATCCCCTACTGCAGGGGGCCGCTGCAGACAAGCCACAGGCCACACAGCCCTCAGACGCAGGAGCCAGACCCCACTGAGGTAGACACAGTATTTCCCCGAGGCTAGGAACCCACCTGTCTGAAAGCACAGTGTTGTTCTATCAAGGGTCCAGAAAGGAAAAGGCTGCCAATTAAACTATGACAGGGTTTCATATTATTTGGAATTCTTACTCTTTATTGAAAGAGTTCTTTTTCAACTTACCTAGACATGGTATTTTACAATACATCACTCTCAGACATTTATACATGGGAAAATAAATGTGAAATAACTTGGTTATGGCCACGACAACCAGGAACCTGGCTGGAAACAACTGTGGCAGGCCAGAGATTCAGGAAGTTTACCTCAGTTCAGAAACATCAAAATTCGAGAAAGTGTGCTTCCTGCAATCAACAAAATAGGAAAATCTGGAAAGGACAAAACGTCATTCCCAGCGTAAGTGCTACAAAGGCGTGGCCTGACGAAAACGTAGTTACAACAAAAAAGAAACAGAGCATTTGACTCAGGCCAGACAAAAGTAGAAAGGGAATTTAATGATGTTCCTCACGGACATCAAAGTCCTACCTCATAAAGCAGCTGGTTTCAGACTTTATTCTTTATTTATTAGCAGCATCAGGATCTCCTTTAAAATAATATCTGGGAGGGGCTGGAGAGATGGCCTAGCGGTTAAGAGCGGCGACCGCTTTTACAGAGGACCCGGGTTCGATCCCCAGCACCCACATGGCGGCCAAGAACCGTCTGAAACTCCAATTCCAGGAGAACTCCAGTTCCAGGGGAATCCGACACCCTCTTCTGACCTCCGCAGCATTGCACGACACGGGTGCACAAACCTACATGCAGACAGTACATTGATACACATACAGAAATAAAAAAAAATAATAATAATATCTGGGATAGGGTGGTAGCTCAATGGTAAAGGCGCCTGCTACCAAGCCTGATGACCTGAGTTCGAGCCCCAGACCCACATGACAGAAGGAGAGAACTGATTCCCACAAGTTGCACTCTGATCCCACAAGTGAGCCACGGCACAGAAGCACCCATACACGCACAACAAATAACCATCATAAAAAATTTAAAATAATATCCTAGAAACTTAAGGTAAGCTATCCTCTTAAAGTAAGAACACTCTAAGTGTAGGTCTCAGGACTGGAGAGTGGAAGTCACTTTCTCGGTCTCTTGAACAGCCACAGTGAGAGGAGCAGGATGTAAAGCACAGTGTTCCTCAATTAACACTCACTGTACCGGTTAATTAACATGAAGCACTGGTCAGGTGCTCATCAGGTAACCCATAGCAAGGAACTCTCTTTCTTCTTGATAAAGCTTACTTTCATTCTTATTGATGTGTATGTATATGAATGTTTGCCTGCATGCATGTAAGTGCACCATGTCTGTGCAATGCCCATGGAGACCAGAAGAGGGCATGGGATCCCCTGGAACTGCCGTTAAGGATGTGTGTGAGCCTCCCTATGTCCAGCTGAGAACTGAACCTGGGTCCTCTGCAAGAGCAGCCAATGCTCTTAACCACTGAGCCATTGCTCCTGCCCAGGAATTTTCTACACTGGGATTTTAGACCTTAAGATGACAACGAAAGGGCAGAACATGCAAGAAATTCTCAGAAAAATTAAAAATTTCAATTAAAAGCAAAAAATAAAAAGAAAGCAAAGGAAGAAATTGAGTTTAAAAAATCTCCCAAGAAAAAATAAACTTCAAGGAATAATAAAAAAATTAATAAAAAATTAAAAATAGACGTTACGTTTCATAGTCACACATGTAGTGCAGCCACTGTTCTTTAACACGTGCCAACTGAAGTCTTCTGCACACCTCTTCCAGTGAGAATAACCAAGGTGACAAGAGGGATTCCACACACATCCCATCTGTGTGACTCCACTGCACACCCCCACATTTCCTGTAAGGTTGCTGGTGAGGCCCACCCTTACTGTTGTGTAACAAACTCCCAGGGGAGAGTTCCCAGGCTTTCGACTGGAATTGGCACAAATGAAGCTTTTCCCACATGGTTGACATATGTAGGGGTTCTTCTGGGGTGTTCCACATACGTAGGGGTTCTTCTGGGGTGTTCCACATACGTAGGGGTTCTTCTAGGGTGTTTCACATACAATGAGAAGGTTTTTGTCAGCGACAAAAGATACTGTACTAACTACAGCAGGCCAGAAAAGTCCTCATCACAGCAAGATGAGCCAATCTGTCCATGAAGGTCCAGTCTAGCTAGCTCTAGGATGACAAACACTTTCTTTTCAGACATTTGCCAAACATGGCTCTTTGGGACAACTTTGATTCTTGGACTGTGTCCAGCCATATGCAAACTTGGTAGTCTGCTGTCTCCACCTCCTGCAGCAAAGCCAATACAACTACATGTAGAATTCTGGAGGGAGAGAGATACTGACTAGTTCTCGTTGTGACACAGCGAGGAAACCAGTCCAGAAGAGAATGTGCTTTGCTCCTGCTTTCAGAGGTTTCAGCCCATGGCAGGGTGGAGCGGCTCCTATCATGTCTGACACAACACACAGCAGAGCCACAACAGGAAGGGGCCAGGACAAGTCACAACTGCCAATGCTTCCTCCAGCCAGGCCCCACCCCCCCACAGTTCTACCACCTCCCCAGTCTTTTCCATCAGTGGATTATGCTATCCATTAGGTCACAGTCCTCATGACGGAATATACCCTGCTAATGCCTTCACAGAAATACCCGAATGTGGCCCCTCAGTAAACCCAATCCAATCAGGTTGATAATCAAGCTTAATCATCACAAGAGACATGTGTACCAACATGTAAAAATCCCCAGTAGGCAGCAGCTCTAGACAGCATTTCTTCCTCTCCCTTTTCTCTCTAGGCCTGCTTCCAGTATTCTGTGCAACTCCTCCAGCCTCGAACAGTCCAATCAGCTTTCAGCATCTGGTGGCTGGAGCTATGCTTGAATAACACTCGTAGTGCCATTGCTACTCTACACCCCGTGCAAACGCCTCACTGTTGTGCTGAATGTGTCCTCTCCAGAACACAAGTGCTGTCAGCAACAAGACCTGGAGTGTAGATGCAGCACATCCCTCCTTCCAGGTAGGGTGCTTCACATGGCCTGCTTCCAGCCCTTCCACCTACTGTCCTGTGAGGATACAGCAAGGCCTTGTAAAGACACCTTAACCTCAGACTTCCCAGCATTCAGAATGTGAGAGATAAATTTCTGTTCCTTGTGAGTTGCCCACTGTAGGATATCTTTTTTTTTTTTTTGGCTTTATTGAGACAGGGTCTCCCTGTAGCCCCAGCTGTCCTAGAACTCACTCTGTAGACCAGGCTGGGCTTGAACTCACTGAGATCCGCCTGCCTCTGCCTCCAAACTGCTAGGATTAAAGGCGTGCCCCACCACGGCCAGGTAAATTTTTTTTTGGCTTTATTGAGACAGGGTCTCCCTGTAGCCCCAGCTGTCCTAGAACTCACTCTGTAGACCAGGCTGGGCTTGAACACACAGAGATTGCCTGCCTCTGCTTCCCAAGTGCTGGGATTACAGGCATGTTCCACCACACCCAGCCCACTATAGGGTATTTTTATTCAGCACCATGGTTAACACACTTGTGGTGGTTTGAATGAGAAATGTCCCCACAGGTTTAAAAATTTGAAACTTGGTCCTCAGTTGGTGGCACTGTTTAGGGGAGGGTCAACCTTTAGGAGGTGCAGCCTTGCTGGGGGTAGTGAGTGTACCACTGGGGCAGGCTTTGGGCATTCATAGCATGGCCTACTTCCAGTTGTTCTCCCTCTCAGCTTCCTGTTCCAAAGGCCTCGTGCCAGACCCCTCCACCCAATACGGACCTCCCTCCAGAGCTGTAAGCCAAACAAACTCTCCCTTCGATAAGTGCCTTGGCCATGGTGTCTTACCACAGCAACAGAAAAGTAACTAATACAGAACTCAAGGAAACCAGCTAGCTCCCACGAACAGGAAAGGTGATCTGAAGCTGAGAACAGAGGAGTCTGTTTTGCTTGCTTTCGCTGTTTTCACACAAAGACAACAGCAGACACAGTTAGCAGGCACACTCCAATGACCAAGGGATGCCAAGGTAGGTGGCACTGGTCTGGGGATGGAATACATCCCCACCATTGTGTCATGCCATCATTGAACTATGGTAAAGGGGGACACACACACAGGTGCAAGAACTCATTCTTGGCCAAGCAACCAACTCAATTTTCAGCCGAATTCTTGGATCTAGACATGGATATAAATGGGGATGTTTTTCAGAGGCAAAGAAAGCTGACTCTGAGCTCCATTTTATTCTCCTCACATAGGAGACACAGGAAGGATTTTATTTAATGGGTGGGTACTGTTCACTTAAGATGCTTTTGCGGGAGCAGAAAAAACAGCTCAAGGAAGCTAGGCTACTGGAGCTCTGAAGACAACCATGGAAACTGCTGGACGGCAGGCTGATCTGGTGGCCAGCAAGGGGTAGGCTGGACACAAGAAGATTCACACAAAGTACATGGTAATCATCCTGCGCTCTCACAGAACAACCTCAAATCAGGGATGCTTCCAATTAGAAGACACATATTAGGTGGGCATTAAGGAACACACTGGTTATCCTGGTATTCAGGTTGACGCACATCACAAGCTGGACGCCAGGCTGGCCTACAGAATAAGGATTGAGAAAGGCAGAAAAAAAGGGCAGAATGGAGGAAAGGAGGAAGTGAAAGAGGAAGGAAAAGAGGGAGGGAGAAAGGGTGGAGGGAGGGAGGGGAGAAGGGAGAGAGAGACGAGAAGGGAGGAAGAGAGAGAAGAAGATAATAAAACCCAGACATTGCTTGGGTCTGGACAGCTGTCTGAGAGGTTAAGAGCACTGGCTGCTCCTGCAGAGGTCCCAGGTTCAGTTCCCTGCACCAACATGGCAGCTAACAACCATCTGTAACTCCAGATCCAGGGGATCTGAACCTCTCTTCTGGCCTCCATGGGCGTTGCATGACATGGTGTACTTACATGTATGTATGCAAAACACTCACACACAAAATAAAAATAAAATATAGAAATCCTACCCATTGCTTAATGAAATAGACATGAAATGTAAACGACTTCTAAAGGGGAGGGCTTGAGACTGCAGTCCTACTTGTTTTCAGAATGTGATGCCCCTTACAGAAAATAGAGGTCTGATCAGGACAAAGAACATACAGTCCTTGGGGGCAGAGTCTGGGCTAAAAAGCCAACCAAACAATTGGACCCAAACTTTCAGAGACTGAAATTTTCACTTGAATTCCAAAAATGTATTTTCATTCTTACCAAAATAACTTCAAAAATGAGTGGAACCAGTTTGCTCTCTTCCACAAGCCTGTTGGGGAAAGAAAAAAAAAAAAGCTAAGCACATATTCAATAAAGTGTATTTAAACTGCTTCTCTATGGGTGGAATGAAGCCCCCATGTTTAATTGTTCAAACTCTGTGACCAGGAAACAGTGTGATTAAATAATCATCTTAATACGCTGAATCACAGCAATTGAACTCAAGAAATATGAGGCCTCTTATGATGACTGGCTTAGCCCTACTGATCTGCAGGAAGGGAAATCGAAGACAGAGTGATACTGTAATGCAAAATTGATTAAAATTTGCAATTATTATAAAGTCTATCTGCAAAGGTAATGCAGCTGAGTAACATGACCAGCCCACTCGGCACAGCAGAACCGAAGGCAGAAGACACTGTAATTTTTTACCTCTGCCTCATTAGTTGTCTTCTCTGTATTAGTGAATTAATGCACAATGAATTTTAATGGCCTTTAATTCTTTAAAAATTAGATACCAATCACCCAGCCCACTCTAGGCACTTTCTCTCATCAAATCTGGTTATAAATTGTCATCAGTTATAACAGAATAATGTTTTCATGAGATTTCAGAGAAATTTGCCTTGATAAAACAAGAATCGACCAAAAAAAAAAAACCAGCCGGGCGTGGTGGCGCACGCCTTTAATCCTAGCACTTGGGAGGCAGAGGCAGGTGGATCTTTGTGAGTTCAAGGCCAGCCTGGTCTACGGAGTGAGTTCCAGGACAGCTGGGGCTACAGGGAGACCCTGTCTCAAAAAGACCAAAAAAAAAAAAACAAAAAACCAAAAAACAAAAAAAACAAAACAAGAATCATTCAAGTCCATTTTTATTAAGAATGAGAATTCAGGGCCGGGAATAGTGAAACACTTGAAAATCCAGCACCATTTTAAGGAAAAAAATGATAGATTTATTTATTTATTTATTTATTTATTTATTTATTTGTCTTTTTTGAGACAGGGTCTCTCTGTAGCCCCAGCTGTCCTGGAACTCACTCTGTAGACCAGGTTGGCCTTGAACTTACAAAGATCCACCTGCCTCTGCCTCCTAAGTGCTAGGATTAAAGGCATGGGCCACCACGCCCGGCTAGAGATAGTTTTATTTATAAATAGTCCTTTTATCCAGGGTACAGCAGGTGTTTCTCCAATACCAGGCCAGAAAGTGTACAGTGTACCCCAGACATTTTACAGTGCCCTGTCTCTATAGCAACCATGGCTCAGCTGTAGTAATAAGTAACTGTAAGCAATGCTGAAATGAACAGACATGGCTATGTACCAATAAAACTTTATTCTTAGCTGGGCATGGTAGTGCATGCCTTTAATCCTAGCACTTGGGAGGCAGAGGCAGGTAGATCTTTGTTAGTTCAAGGCCAGCCTGGTCTACAGAGTGAGTTCCAGGACAGCTGGGGCTACAGGGAGACCCTGTCTCGAAAAGACCAAAAACAAAACAAAACAAAACAAAACAAAAAACCCCAAAAACATTATTCTTAAAGTGGGCCACTTTGTGGCAACAGGCTATATTTTTCTGTCTCCTGATGTGATTAAAAGCAGTCACATTTGGGAGGCTGAGAGATGCCTCAGTGGTTAAGAGCTTGGAAGGCTCCAGCAGAGGACCCAGGTTCAGTTCCCAGTAGCCACATCCAGGAGCTCACAATCAAGTGACTCCAGTTCTGGGAGATCCACCCAAGGGTACCTGCACTCACATGCACAAACCTACAGCCATGCATATAATTTAAAAATAATAAAAATAAGCCAGACGTGATGGTGCACACCTTTAATCCTAGAACTTGGGAGGCAGAGGCAGGCAGATCTCTGTGAGTTCAAGGCTAGCCTGGTCTACAGAGCGAGTTCCAGGCTAGCTGGGGCTATAAGGAGACCCTGTCTCAAAAAAATAATAAAAATAGTAAAAAAAGAGAGAGAAAAAGAATTATTCAGTTTGTCTTATAAATAAATAATACCTGATGTTATTTATCAACTTGCTATGTAATGTAGGAATGTAAAGTAATAATTTTTTTTTTGGAATTAACATATAGTTTATTTTCAGATGTCATAATTTTGGTATATGTGTGGCATGTATATATGCATGTTTTGTAGCGATATAAACTGGAAGGAACACAAAAACAAAAAAGACTGGGTAAAATAACTGACTGATACAGTAAACTTCTGCCCAAAACAGTAAACTTCTGCATTGAAAATTTTAAATAAAAAGCCTGAGAAAAAGATGAAAGACATGTATGGCAGAATGCATGAGCTCTGGTGGGGTGGGGGGCAAGGAAGGGGAATGGATCTAAATTTGATCAAGAAATGTATAAAATGCACAAACCCCAATAAAATTTAATAATAATAAAAATAGGGAGCAGGAGAGATGACTCAGCAGTTGAGAGCACTGGCTGCTCTAGCAGAGGATCTGGGTTTGATTCCCAGCACCCACATGGTGCTAGGTGGTCCCTAACTAAAGTGCCAGGGAATATGACACGCTCTTCAGACCTCTGTGGGCACTACGGAAAATGGGTACACCTACCTACAGGTAGGTAATACACTCATACACATAAAATAAAAAATTAAATAAAATAAAAAAATAAAGATAAATGCTTTAAGGAATAATAATCATGTTGTTTTGATATCTTATTAAAATCTAGTTTGTGGGTAAAGTACAAAGCTTAAGACAAGCATATTGCATGTATTGTAAATATGCAGTTTATCTGTTTCACAGAAAACTCAGGTAGACAGAAACAGGATTTTAGCATCTAGCCTCCCAGGAGCTTGTCTGTCTATGATAATACACAGATAAAAGAAATATCTATGAGACTAACAGGGAAAACATCAGTGTTTACAAATATGTGTTAAGAGAAAAGGAGACACAGCTTCCCCACAGAGTAAAATACAGAAAAGCCAAACTCAATGTTTAGCAAAAATAAATGTGATTCCACTCATTTTAGCAGTGTTTGTGGTTGCCGAGATACAGACAGCCTGAGAGGCCACCAGAGAGACAGAGTTCAGAAAATGTGGCCCAGACACACAGTGTCATGCCAGTCATGCAGAGGAAGGCCAGAGGGCATCAATGGTGACCATCGTGATGAATCCAGGAGATAAACTCCTAAATTAAAAGTGTAGCAGGCACAAAAGTACAATTCCAGAGGCTGGGCACGGTGTCAAGTTCAAGGCCAGCCTGAGCTACACAGCAAGATATTTAAATAAGAAAAAGGAAAAAAACCCTGCAAGTTCTCAATTACATGTGGAGTCAAAAGAAGTTAGACTCAAAGAAGTAGAGAGAGGGGCTGGCTACTGGAGGCTGGGATCCAGGTTAGACAGGGAGCTGGGGGACTAGGCCAGTGCTGAGCATGGTTTAGTTCCAGAGAGGGTGAGATGCCTCAGGGTTACAGGTGCCTGTGGCCAGGCCTGATGACTTGAGTTCAATGTCCTGGACTCACACAATAGAAGGAAGGAACTGACTTCTGCAAGTTGTCCTCTGACCTCCACACATTTGCTGTGGTACAAACACACACACACACACACACACACACACACACACACGGTCAGCTTTCCTGGAAGGACTCCCTCATTACTCATGTCCATAATGTACCTTTTGTCTCAGTCTGTTGATAAAAGAATTCATTTTAACTGGTTTCACCACCTAGCCATACAGGCTGATAAATGTTAATTGGCCTGATATAATCATTCTAGTGTATATACATGTCACAACATATTGGACCCCACAAATGTACACAAAATAACATTTAAACAAAAACTAAACATTTGAAAAGACCCCTAGCCTGTGCTGCATAGAGGCTGCCGGCCCACGCCAGGGAGCTGGGGTTCAGGGTACAGGTGCAAGGGATAAGCAAACAACCCCCCCCCACACCAACTGGAACTCCGGAGGGAGGTTCTAGTAAGCCCTACAACCAACCTAGAAGAGCAGGCTGGCAACAGAGGATGTACAGTGCTCAGAAGGTGTCATCTGGGCTGTTACCCACCCAGTGCTTGTGGAACAGAAAGGGAAGAGTGAACTATACCTTCCAATTTATAACCAAAATTGAAAACCCAAAACCTAAACAAGTCAACACTCCATAAATAAGGAGAATACAATGAAGACACCTGAAGGAATCAAAGAAAGCAATCCTTCAACACAGTGAAGAGGCATTAGAGATTCGCATCAGAATACAGGCAAAAGGTAAACAGCATGCTAAGAGCACAACGAAAGAACAATATGGGAAAAGCCCAGAATAACCCCACACCAAACTCTACAGAGCCTGTGGAGGACCCCTACAATGGGATCTCCATAGAGGTAGCCCAAGGCACAGATGGTAGAATAACAATCATAGATATATTCAAAGAAATCATAGAACTAAGGGGAGAGAACAAAAAACTCAGAAAGGACCTAGAGGGAGACAATGACAAACTCTGGAAGGAAGTGGAAACGCTGAAAAGATCCTATGCTGAAATGAAAAATGAAACCAACAAGCGAAACAAGGAGCTACAAGAAAAGATTGAGACGCTTCAAAGGAAGTAAATACTAAAGAAAACCCAGGATGAAATGAAAAAGGAAATTGAACACTCATCCAATCAAAAGGAAAGAATGGGAAAAAGCCTCAGAAGCAGAATGGAGGAAGCAGAAAAAAAGAATATCAGACCTAGAAGATAACACAGAATGACTTAAAAGCTCAAGTAAAGATTATGAAAAGTTTAAAAATACACAAGAGTGAAACAACCAGGAAATGTGGGACACTATGAAAAGATCAAACCTCTGCATCATAGGGATAGAGGAAGGAGAAGAATCCCAAGAGAATGGTATTGATCAGATCGTCAACAGAATAATAGATGAAAATTTCCCCAAACTAAAAAAAGACAAACCCATACAAATATAAGAAGCACACAGGGGGCTGGAGAGATGGCCTAGCGGTTAAGAGCGCCGACTGCTCTTGCAGAGGACCAGGGTTCGATCCCCAACACCCACATGGCAGCTGAGAATCGTCTGTAACTCCAATTCCAGGAGAACTCCAGTTCCAGGGGAATCCAAGACCCTCTTCTGACCTCCGCGGCACTGCACGACACAGGTGCACAAACCTACATGCAGACAGTACATTCATACACATAAAAATAAATAAAATTTAAAAAAAAGAAGCACACAGAACACCAAATAGACTGGACCAGAGAAGAAACTCCCCTCGCCATATCATAGTTAAAACGTTAGGTGCCCAAAACAAAGACAAAATTCTGAAAGCCACAAGAGAAAAAAAACAAGTTACATATAAGGGGAAATCTATCAGAATTACAGCTGAATTTCAGCGCAAACTATAAAAGCAAGAAGAACATGGAGCAAAGCATTCGCAGTGTTAAACGACTATAAATTCCAGGTTACTATACCCAGCAAAAATGTCAGTTCTAGTTGAAGGAAAGAGAAAAATCTTCCATGATGTAAACAAGATGAAAGAATACATGTCTGGAAAACCAACCCTTCAGAGAATACTTGAAGCAATTCAAAGGACAGAGGAGGAGAGCAACTTCCCCAGACATCTTGAAAAAGAAATTTAAGAAAAGCAGAAATGCAAAAGTAGAAACCTAGACTAAAAACACAAATGGATAATAAGGTGAAAAGAAGCAACACACATCTCTCAATTATAACCTTAAATATTAATGGACTAAATTCCCCAATGAAAAGGCATAGACTGGGTGGGTGGATTAGGAAACAGAATCCATCGATATGCTGTCTACAAGAAACCCATCTCACCCTCAAGGGAAGGCACCAACTTAAAGTGAAAGGATGGAAAAAAATATTCCAAGCAAATGGTACCAAAAAGAAATCAGGAGTTGTTATTTTAATATCAGACAAAACAGACTTCAAAGCAGAAGCAATCAGAAGAGACAAAGAAGGCCATTATATCCTTATGAAAGGGAAAATTAACCATGAAGACTTCACAGTCATGAATATATATGCACCAAACTCTGGTGCACTGATCTTTATAAATACAACTCTACAGGCCCTCAAGGCACAGATTAACCCCAGCACACTCATAGTAGGGGACTTCAATTTCCCACTCTGTCCTTTGGACAGATCAACCTGGCAAAGAATAAACAGAGAGACATCTGAACTGAACAATACAATACAGCAAATGGACCTCAAAGACATCTTCCGAATATTCCACCCAAACACCAGAGAATACACTTTCTACTCAGCATGCCAGGGAACATTCTCTAAAATTGACCAGAAAAGAACCTCAATAAATACAAAAAATTGAAATAATTTCATGTACTCTATCAGAACATAGTGCAATAAAGCTCAATATCAACACCAGGACAAGCCCTGTTACCTACAGGAACACATGGAGACTAAACAACACACTCCTAAATAGTGAATGGGACAAGGAGGAAATAAAGAAAGAAAGAAATGCATTCCTGGAACTAAATGACAATGACAGTACAACACAACAAAACCTATGGGACACTTTAAAAGCAGTCCTAAGAGGGAAGTTGATAGCCCTGGGTGCCCACATTAAAAAAAAAAAAAAAATAGAGCACAAATAAATGAGCTAACACTGCAGCCAAAAACACTTGAAAGACAATAGCAAATGAACCCTAAATGCAACAGACAGGAAGAAATAACAAAAATCAGAGCAGAAATCAATGAAATAGAAACAAAGAAAACAATACAAAAAAAAAAATCAATGAATCCAAAAGTTGGTTCTTTGAGAGAATAAACAAGATAGACAGACCTCTAGCCCAGTTAACCAAAAGAAAGAAAGAGCAACTCCAAATCAATAGAATTCGTGATGAAAGGCGAAATATCACAACAGACAATGAAAAGATCCAGACAATCATATGGGAGTACTTCATAAACCTATACTCTACCAAATTTGAAAACCTAAGAGAAATGGATGAATATCTCCAATCCGGGGAATCACCAAAGCTAAACCAAGAAGAGATTGACAGCTTAAAGAGACCCTTAATATATGAAAAAATTGAAAATGTAATAAGAGACCTCCCAACTAAAAAGCCCAGGCCCAGATGGTTTCACAGGAGCATTCTATAAAATATTTAAAGGGGACTTACAACCATTATTACTCAAACTGTTCAGAAAGATACAAGCAGAGGGAAATCTACCACATTCCTTCTATGAAGCCAGTATCACTCTAATACCAAAATCAGGCAAGGATACAACCAAAAAAGAGAACTATAGACCCATCTCATTAATGAACTCAGATGCAAAAATTCTCAACAGAATACTTACAAACCATATACAGACCCACATCAAAAAGATCATCCACCATGATCAAGTTGGATTCATATCAGAGATGCAAGGATGGTTCAACATATGAAAATCAGTAAATATCATAAAACATAAATGGACTGCAGGACAAAAACCACATGATCATCTCAATTGATGCAGAAAAAGCCTTCGACAAAAATACAGCATCCCTTCATGATTAAAGTACTAGAGGAAATTGGACTGGAAGGATCATTCCTCAACATAATCAAAGCCATATACAAGAAACCCACAGCTAGCATCATCCTAAATGGAGAAAAGTTAGAAGGATTCCCCATAAAGGTAGGGACCCAGCAAGGCTGCCCCTCATCGCCACTCCTCTTCAATATAGTGCTTGAAACACTGGCTAGGGCGATTAGTCAAGAAAAGGAAATCAAAGGAATATTAATTGGAAAAGAGGAAGTCAAACTATCCCTTTTTGCAGACGATATGATAGTTTAACTAAGGGATGCTAAAAACTCTACCAGAAAACTCCTAGAAACAAGAGTTTCAGAAAAGTGGTGGGTTACAAAATTAACCTAGAAAAATCAGTAGCCTTTCTTTACACTAACAACAAGCAACTGAAGAAGGAATACAAGGAGAACTTCCCAATCACAAGAGCCTCAAAAACAATAAAATACTTAGGAATAAACCCAACCAAAGACACCAAAGATCTCTACAACAAAAATTATAAACTTCTGAAGAAGGAGATTGAAGAAGACACCAAAGATCTCTACAAGAAAAATTATAAACTCTTGAAGAAGGAGATTGAAGAAGACATCAGAAGATGGAAAGACCTCCCATGCCCATTGATTGGAAAAAATAATACAGTAAAAATGTCCATTCTACCCAAATTAATATACCAATTCAATGCAATTCCAATTAAAATCCCCAGGACATTCTTCACAGGCTTGGAAAAAAATTCTTAAATTCATATGGAACAACAAAAAAACCCAAATAGCCAAAGGAATCCTGAGTGAAAACAGCAATACAGGGGGAATGTCTATACCAGACATCAAACTATACTACAGGGCTATAGTCATAAAAACAGCCTGGTACTGGCAATAAAACAGACCCATAGATCAATGGAACAAGACTGAAGGTCCAAACTTGAGCACATACAATTTCAGCCACCTTATATTTGACAAGGGGGCCAAAAAGACTCAGTGGAGGAGACAGCATCTTCAGCAAATGGTGCTGGCAAAACTGGATCACCAATTGTAGAAGAATAAAATTAAACCCCTACCTCTCACCCTGTACAAAAATCAACTCCAAATGGATCAAAGACCTCAATTTGAAACCCAAAACTCTGAAGGTGTTAGCAGATAAAGTTGGCAGCAACTTATAAGACATAGGTGTAGGAAAAGACTTTCTAAATCAGACAGCAGCTGCACAGGAAATAAGGTCAATAATTGACAAGTGGGACCTTATTAAACTCAAAAGTTTCTGTACAGCAAAAGAAACAATCAGGGAAGTGAAGAGAAAACCCACAGAGTGGGAGGAAACCTTCACTGCTGATTCGTCTGACAGAGCATTAACTTCCAGAATATATAAACTACTCAAAAAACAAAGAAGTAAGAGAACAAATGACTCACTCAAAAGATGGAGTAAAGAGCTTAGCAGAGACTTCACAAGCAAGGAAATAGAGATGGCTGAGAAACATCTTAAAAAGTGTTGAACATCACTAATCATTAAGGAAATGCAAATTAAAACCACTTTAAGATATCATCTCACCCCAATAAGGCTGGCTAGGATCAAGAAAACAAATGACACCAAATGCTGGAGAGGGTGTGGGGAAAGGGGAACACTCATCCACTGCTGATGGGAATGCAAACTTGTACAACCACTATAGAAAGCAGTATGGAGAACCCTTAAAACACTCAAAATGAGCCAACCACCTGACCCAGACATACCACTTCTGGGAATATATCCATCAGACTCTTCGTACCGCAGAGATACATGTATAGCCATGTTTTATTGCAGCTCTCTTCACAATAGCAAAGAGCTGGAACCAACCCAAGTGTGCCCCTCAACTGATGGGTGGATACAGAAAATGTGCTACATCTACACAATGGAGTACTATGCAGCAGTAAAGAAAGATGACATCATGAAATTTGCGGGTAAATGGATGGAACTAGAAGATTTTGTGCTAAGTGAAGTAACACAGTCCCAGAAAAACAAAAAAATGAATGGTCTCCCTCATCTGTGGATGCTAGTACCAAGTACCTAGGTGTAAGACAAAATGAGCAACATTAATGTTATATTCCTCATGATCTAAAGACAACTATGCCCTTGTATTGGGAATCCCTACACAGGTTCTAGAGCTGACCTAACACTTATTTTCAGACCTTGGATTTGTAGTATATGATGGAGGGTATGTGTGCATCTTTTAGAGTAATATGGGATCAAAATGGAAAGATGCGAATCAAGAAATATGACATGGAAATAACATGCAGTTTGTTTCCAATGGATCCAAAATTAATATAGATGCAATGTAACAGGCTGGTGCAATTTAGCCTTTCTGGGTGCTTAATGACCATATTTTACATCCATACCAATTTGGCCAAGGGACCTGCGGGATAACTTTGTTCCTTGCCCTCAGAGGTCAACAAAGTCTTAGGGGATTATGCATGGGGGCATCTCTTGAAATGTCCTGCAGAGGTGGGTCACAAGTCTTCCTGTTCAGGGAGGTCTTGGAGAGCCACAAAGGGGACTTCAGCCAGTGTCCAGTCTATAAAGAGGAAAGTCTGCTCATGCTTCAGAAAAGGAAGCCTAGTCTAGCAAGACCTGATTTTGTCCTTGAGTGGATGGAACTGGTGGATGAGAGGAGCTGAAAGGAGCAAGGGCCTCCCCCTTCCCCGCAAAAAAAACCCCTGAGAGACCCCTGAGGACCAGATCCTCAACTGACCTCAACAAAACAAAACCTTGGTTAATCTGGGCTAACTGTGAGGCCTTAAGCATCCAGAAGGAAAGTACAACCAGAAATAAATAATCAATAAGACCAGAGAAATTATAATGCAGACATAAAACTTGAGATCTTAGTAAAAAGACAAAAAGAAAAAAGAAAGCACTGTTGTTTGGCCTGTCTTCAATTCTTACAGGCAGGTGCATCTGCTCTGTGGCTGCCACTGCTTTTGGCACTCCTCAAGGACATGAGATACAGCTTTCTAACTTTCCAATGTGGACTGAGGACTGCTGAGATAACCAGCTTGTGAACTAAGCAGCTAATGGGAATTCAGCCTCATCAGAATACGGACTGCCATTGTTGGATTACCTCTGCTGTATCATGTAGGCCAGTGCAGGGGGATCAAGACAGGACACATGCTTACTGGACTTCATTTGGGGGACTATGGGAGGGAAAGACCCCAATGTGGAGCACAAGTGCAGGATTGATGGTTTGGGCTTGCCAAGGAGGAGACTTCGAGCGCTCCCTTAAGGAAAATATGACATCTTTTAGGGGAAAAAAGTCCTCCAATTCAAGTGATATGTGTATATATGTATATATTTATATGTATACATATAAATATGTATATATATATATGTATATATACTGAAGCAATAAAAGTAGGAGAGAACAGTAACAACAAAAGAACTGGAAAAAACCTCTGGAAAGACTCAGAAAAAGATGCAGGGCATGTATAGCAGAGTGCAGGGACTCAGGTGGGGTGGGGGGCATGGAAAGGGAAGTGATTCTAGATTCAATTGAGAAATGATGTAAGACTTATGGAAAAAGTTTATTAACAATAAAAAAAAGAAAAAAGAAAAATTCGAAAAGAAATGTGATAATTCTCACATGGAAAGGGGGTTTAGAGTACAAATATTAAGTTCATGTTTATTCTTTCACTTTCCTAGGTACCTGAAGCTCAGACAGAAGGATGACCCTCACTCCCGGACTGGGGAGGCCTTGGACACAAGGCCACACACTACCTCAGGCCCAGCATATTCAAAGCCCTCCTTCCTTGCTTCTAGATGATAACTACCTCTGTTCCTAGACCAATATTTAAAAAGTTTCACACCATTCACTATGAGTTTGCGTGTGCACACACTCACACCTGCATGTGTGGAGCCCTGAGACTGATGTCAGGTGTCCTCAGTTGCTTCTCCACCTTATTTTTGAGACAGGGTTTCTCACTAAACTTGGAGCTTGGAGATTTGGCTAGACTGGCTGACCAGTGAGCTCCAGGTCCATCAGCTTGTCTCTGTCTCCCCAGGCCTGGGGTTCTAAGAGCTCAGCACTTGTCCTCTTTTTATGTGGATATAGGGGATCTGAACTCAACTCCTGATGCTTGTGCAGTAAGCTCTTTGCCAACTGAGCTGTCTTTCAGCCCCTACATACACTAACAGTAGGGCCAGGATGAGGAGCCAAGAGTGGACTTCTCAGAGTCACCCTAACAACCAAGGCTAAGAAAGCCCTAGGAGGAGCCCAGGCCTCTGTGACTGACTTGCCATCATCCAGATCCAGGATCCTCAGCACTGGCCTGGGTGACAGTGTTCTAATACACAGTTGAGGTCTCAACATCTCTATGAGGGCAGGCTGGCCCAGGTGGTGGGCTAAGCCTCCTCCAGCTCTGCCACATCCCCACATCCTAAGTGCAGAACTTAGCACTGGTGCTGGAAAGATAGCTCTGCAGTTAGAGCACATTACTCTTCCAGAGGATCTGAATTTGGTTCCCAGCATGGATGTTGAGAAGCTCACAACCTCCTATAACTCTAGCTCCACTCTCTCCTGACCACCACAGGCCCTGCACACATATAGCATTCACTCACACAAGCATACATACACACATAAATAAAAATAAAAATAAATCTTTAAAAATAAAAGTAATTTAGCACTATGGACCAGTAAAAGAGGACTCAAGCCAAGCACAGTTTTCAGTTAATACACTGTTGTTTTCTTTCACTTATAAACTGACCTTACGTGCTACTCTGAAGCAAGCAAGGAGAAAGTACAACCACCAAAGCCAGTGCTGTCCAAACAGCGGGCAGCAGCCAACACCATCATATTAAAAATGAAAAAGAATAACAAGAGTAATCATATGTTCTGTGGTGTCCTAGATAGTGGCATAAAAGGCATAATCATCTGTTTATTATTTTTTTACAATGAGTTCTAGAAACATCTGTTATCCACAAGTTCAACATGATGGCACTGGGGACAAAGCTTGTTTGTCCTTTGGCATGTGCTCAAGGTGGGGTTTTAAGGTCACTGTCCTGATTCCAGCATCTGTTCTTATAACACCACAGGTCTAATTCATTGGTGTCTGGGGCTCAACTGCTCAGACTGCTGGCATGCTCTGTCTGGGTAATGGAGCCATCTCCTCATCCTCTGCTGGGGGCTTAGGGAACAGGACTCTTGTTTCTGGTTACTGGGGAGCCAATCAGCCAGCCAGTTCCAAAGCTTCACATAGGGATGGCACAATGCATAGGCTTTACTACATGGAGACTCTGCCATGCCACAAGGGTGTGAATTATCTAGATGGCTATACCAAGCCTGTAACTATCTAAAACCCCAAAGAATGCAAATACCTCACTAGCGGCCTGAAGGACAGAAGTGACTTATCTAAACCTCCTGAAACCCAAAACAAGCAAAATGGAGATCTTTGTGAAATTCTCCCTAATGTTCCAGGGCCATGGAGATGTTCCTAGACTGTCCCGGTTCAGGTCCTGGGAGCACTTCGTCTTAGGTGTGTTTGTGTCCCACTTCACAATGTGACTTAGGCAGACAGACTTTAGTGAGCTCTGAGCATTTCATTCCAATGCATTCCTTCTGTGCCTCACCNAACAAAATAAAAATACCTGGGAACAAACCTACAAAGACACCAAAGATCTCTACAACAAAAATTGAAAATCCCTGAGAAGGAGGATATTGAAGATGACATCAAAAATGGAAAAACCTTCTATGCTCATGGATGGAAAAATTAATAAGTAAAATGTCCATTCTAACCCAATTAATAAACAGATTCATTGCATCCTGATTAAAATATTCCATGAGTTTCGCAAATGGTGCTTGGCAAAACTGGATCACCATTTGTAGAAGAACAAAAAACCCCCTACCTCATGCCCTATACACGAAGACATCCGCCAAAGTGGATCAAAGACCGTCTCCAATGCTGAACCCAAACTCTGAAGGTTAAGAAGAAAATGTTTGTGGTAAGCAACCTTTTATAGACATAGGAATTAGGTAAAGATCATTTCTAAATCAAGAATTAAGCAGCACATGCAAGAGAAATAAAGCACGAGGGCTAACAAATGTGGGTCACTTATCAAAGTATCGATATGTAAAGAAACAATTCAGGAAGTGTCGAGAAGAACACCACAAGGTAGAGGAAAACCGTTCATAACAGTGATACATCTGACAGAGCATTAACATCCGAGAAGTATAAAACGGCCGCTCGGGAAAAACCAATGCAAGGAGACAAATGAACCTACTCAAAAAATGGAGTAAAAGAGATGAATAGAGGCTTTGTCACAAGTGAGGAAGTAAGAGATGGCTGAGAAGCATCTTAAAAATTGTTCAACATCATTAATAATTAAGAATGCAATTAAAACACATCTAAGTTATTACTCTCACTCCATATAGACTGCTAAGACCAAGAAAACAGCAAACCAATACTGGAAGGTTAGTTGGGGAGGAGGAGACCTCATCCTGCTTAGGCTGGGAACGTGAAACTCATACAACACTAGTGGGAAGCGTGGGAGAACCCTTAAAAGGTTCAAGTGGCTACCCTCCTGACCAGTCATAACCAAGCGTCCTGGGTTATATCCCACAAGACTCATCCAACTTGCGAAAGATACATGGACGTCTAGGTTTATTGAGCTCTCTCCACAATAGCTAAGAGGCTGAACCAACCCAAATGCCCCTCAGCAGATGAGTGAACAAAAAATATGGTACATCTACACAATGGAGTTCGTGTGCAGCATAAAGAAAGAGACATCATGAACTTCGCAGGTAAATGATGGAACTCGAAGCCATTATGCTAGGTGAATAACACAGTCCGCCCCTCCCCCCCCAAATGGTTTTCCTATCTTTTTATCAGAACAATGGTAGTAGGTTCCCCAGCTCTGTACTTTTGCCTAGGTTTTCAGTACCAGCTATAAGTTTTGTCATGTGGAATAGTCCTCAGATCTAGTCAGAATGTGGTTGGTTACCCCAGAAAGAGTTCACTTTGTCTCATAGTTTCAGAGACTGCTGTCTACCATGGTGGGGAAGACACGACATCTGGGGGAGCAGCAGGTGGCCTGAGAGCAGTCGCTCTTGGTGTCTTGGTGACCAGGAAGTAAACACACATAGGGTGTAATACTTCAGGGCCTGCTCCTAGTGACCCCTTCTCCTCCAGAGGAGGCCCCCTGACCTAAAAAGCCCCCAGCCTCCTACCTGCTTGGGGCCAAGTCTTCTAACATGCTTGTGGGGACATTTCACATTCAGACTGTAACCATGGATGGGTAGAAACTGGGCACAACATGAAGACCCAAGCCTGGCCATCTCCTTGGAGATCATCATCAGTCTGTTGATTCCTTTCTTTGACCTGAAGGATGAAACCTAGAGCTGCAGAGACTCCGGCCTTCTCCCCTTCACCTTTCCAGGCCCTTCTGCGTTCTGGAGCCATAGTCATACAGTGAGGATGGCCATTTCCTTTAGCTCTTATTCCTTGGTTTGTTCTACAGAAGTTCTACTTCTGTAGCTCTTGGAATAGAAGTAGGGAGAGGCTCCCTCATTCCCCTCCTGAGTTGAAGCCAACAATGTGTTCCCAGATATTGTCAGATTTCCTTTGTTCTCAGGTATATAGGAAATGCAGTCATTTAAGGAGATAGGGAATGAGCCAGGACACACCATTCCACAGACCTTCCTGCAGAAGGGCTCCTCCTTGTATAACAAGCATCAGTCCATTATTTATTCAGAGGGATAATCACTCAGATAATTTTGTGGTACAATCTGTGGTAGATCAGTTTATGAACTTTCATTCAACTAAACTATTGCTAGAATTTAAATGTGGTTTATTTAAATAGGCCTTTGACATAGTATAAAATACATGGAACTTTAAATATTATTCGAGGACTGACCATGAAGCAGTGATAAACTTTTTTTTTCTTTTCTTAAAGAAGTCACAACCTTAAGGACAGCAGCTACTTAGGTTTAGGAAGGAGTTAGATTGCCAAGTAACATATATGTTTTCATAAGCTTTTATTGATATAATATTTTCTTTTTCTTTTATTACTTGGGTGTGAGGGTATGCATCTGTGTTCAGTGGAGCCTGTGACCACTATGGAGACCAGAAGAGGGTGCTGTGGCCCCCGGGAGCTGGAGTCACAGGCAGTGTGAGCAGTTCAACATGGGTGCTGGGGAATCGAACTCAAGGCCTCTGGAAGAGTACTCTTAACTGCCATCTTCTCTAGCCTCTTTTATAAAAAATATTTTTACCTTGTAAGTGACATTGCCTGCATGTATATAAGTGTGCACATGTCATACAATGCCCATGGAGAAGTAGAAGACAGGCATTGGATTCCCCGGAACGAGTTCTGGAAACTGGAGTTACAGATGATTGGGTGTTGGGAAGCGAACTTGAGTCTCTGTAAGAGTAGCCAGTGCCCTTTAATGGCTGAGCCCGTTCCTCTCAGCCCCTCCAGGTCCTGTCTTTGTAACATTTCCCACCTGCTAATCACAAACCTCAGGCCTAGACAATCCTCCTCACTAGCGGCCTGAAGGACAGAAGTGACTTATCTAAACCTCCTGAAACCCAAAACAAGCAAAATGGAGATCTTTGTGAAATTCTCCCTAATGTTCCAGGGCCATGGAGATGTTCCTAGACTGTCCCGGTTCAGGTCCTGGGAGCACTTCGTCTTAGGTGTGTTTGTGTCCCACTTCACAATGTGACTTAGGCAGACAGACTTTAGTGAGCTCTGAGCATTTCATTCCAATGCATTCCTTCTGTGCCTCACCAGGATTGTCTAGGCCTGAGGTTTGTGATTAGCAGGTGGGAAATGTTACACAAGAGGCTGGAGGGGCTGGAGAAGGGCTCAGCAGTTAAGGGCACTGGCTACTCTTACAGAGGACTCAAGTTCGCTTCCCAACACCCAATCATCTGTAACTCCAGTTCCAGGGGAATCCAATGCCTTCTTCTTACTCCATGGGCATTGTATGACATGTGCACACTTATATACATGCAGGCAATGCACTTACAAGTAAAATATTTTTTATAAAAGAGGCTAGAGAGATGGCAGTTAAGAGTACTCTTCCAGAGGCCTTGAGTTCGATTCCCAGCACCCATGTTGAACTGCTCACACTGCCTGTGACTCCAGCTCCAGGGGGCACAGCACCCTCTTCTGGTCTCCATGGGCACAGCACTCACATGCACATACCCTCACACAAGTAAAAAAAGAAAATATTATTACATAAACTTATGAAAACATATATGTTACTTGGCAATCTAACTCCTTCCTAAACCTAAGTAGCTGCTGTCCTTAAGGTTGTGACTTCTTTAAAAAAGAAAAAAAAGTTTATCAATGCTTCATGGTCATCCTGAATAATATTTAAAGTTCCATGTATTTTATACTATTCAAAGGCCTATTTAAATAAACCACATTTAAATTCTAGCAATAGTTTAGTTGAATGAAAGTTCATAAACTGATCTACCACAGATTGTACCACAAAATTATCTGAGTGATTATCCCTCTGAATAAATAATGGACTGATGCTTGTTATACAAGGAGGAGCCCTTCTGCAGGAAGGTCTGTGGAATGGTGTGTCCTGGCTCATTCCCTATCTCCTTACATGACTGCATTTCATATATACCTGAGAACAAAGGAAATCTGACAGTATCTGGGAATACACTGTTGGCTTCAACTCAGGAGGGAATGAGGGAGCCTCTCCCTACTATTCCAAGAGCTACAGAAGTAGAACTTGAGAGTTTTGCTTCATGGCTTCCCAGGGACGAACCAAGGAATAAGAGCTAAAGGAAATGGGAATCCTCACTGTATGACTATGGCTTCAGAACACAGAGGGGCCTGAAAAGGTGAAGGGGAGAAGGCCGGAGTCTCTGCAGCTCTAGGTTTCATCCTTCAGGTCAAAGAAAGGAATCAACAGACTGATGAGATGGCTCCAAGGAGATGGCCAGGCTTGGGTCTTCATGTTGTGTCCAGTTTCTACCCATCCATGGTTACAGTCTGAATGTGAAATGTCCCCACAAGCATGTTAGAAGACTTGGCCCCAAGCAGGTAGGAGGCTGGGGGCCTTTTAGGTCAGGGGCCTCCTCTGGAGGAAGGGGCTCACTAGGAGCAGGCCCTGAAGATATACACCCTATGTTGTGTTACTTCCTGGTCACCAAGACACCAAGAAGCGACTGCCTCAGGCTCGTGCTGCTCCCCCAGATGTCATGTCTTCCCCACCATGGTAGACAGCAGCCTCTGAAACCATGAGACAAAGTGAACTCTTTCCAGGGTAACCAACCACATTCTGACTAGATCTGAGGACTATTCCACATGACAGAACTTACAGCTGGTACTGAAAATCTAGGCAAAAGTACATAGCTGGGGAACCTACTACCATTGTTCTGATAAAAAGACATGTCCACAAATGAGGAAAACCATTTTTTTGGGGGGGGTGGATTGTGTTAATTCACTTAGCATAATGGCTTCGAGTTCCATCCATTTACCTGCGAAGTTCATGATGTCATCTTTCTTTACTGCTGCACAGAACTCCACTGTGTAGATGTACCACATTTTTGTTATCCACTCATCTGCTGAGGGGCATTTGGGTTGGTTCCAGCTCTTTGCTATTGTGAAGAGAGCTGCAATAAACATAGATGTGCATGTATCTTTGCAGTAGGGTGAGTCTTTGGGGTATATACCGAGGAGTGGTATGGCTGGGTCAGGTGGTAGGCTCACTTTGGGCCTTTTAAGGGTTCTCCACACTGCTTTCCACAGTGGTTGTATGAGTTTACAGTCCCAGCAACAATGGATGAGTGTTTCCCTTTCCCCACAACCTCTCCAGTATTTGGTGTCTTTTGTTTTCTTGGTCTTAGCCAGTCTTATCAGAGTGAGATGATATCTTAGAGTGGCATTTCCTTAATTATTAATGATGTTGAACACTTTTTAAGATGTTTCTCAGCCATCTTTACTTCCTCACTGGTGAAGTCTCTATTCATTTCTTTACTCCATTTTTTGAGTAGGTTATTTGTTTTCTTACTTCTTTGTTTTTTGAGTAGTTTATAAACTCTGGACCTTAATACACTGTCAGATGTATCACTGGTGAAGGTTTCCTCCTACTCTGTGGGTTTTCTCTTCACTTCCTTGATTGTTTCTTTCACTTTTGAATTTGATAAGGTCCCACTTGTTAGCTGTTGACCTTGTTTCCTGCGTGGCTGCTATTTGATTTAGAAAGTCTTTTCCTACTCCTATGTCTTACAGGTTGCTACCTACATTTTCTTCTATCACCTTCAGAGTTTTGGGTTTCACATTGAGGTCTTTGTTCCACTTGGAGTTGATTTTTGTACAGGGTGAGAGGTAGGGGTTTAATTTTGTTCTTCTACAAATGGTGATCCAGTTTTGCCAGCACCATTTGCTGAAACTCATGGGGATTTTAATCGGGATTGCATTGTATCTGTATATTAATTTGGGTAGAATGGACATTTTTACTATATTAATTTTTCCAATCCATGAGCATGGAAGGTTTTTCCATCTTTTGATGTTATCTTAAATCTCCTTCTTCAGGGATTTAAAATTTTTGTTGTAGAGATCTTTGGTGTCTTTGGTTAGGTTTGTTCCCAGGTATTTTATTTTTATTGAAGTGACTGTGAGTGGGAAGGTCTCCTTGTATTCCTTCTTCAGTTGCTTGTTAGTGTAAAGAAAGGCTACTGATTTTTCTAGGTTAATTTTGTATCCTCCCCCCTTACTGAAACTCTTAACCATTTATAGGAGTTTTCCAGGAAGGGTTCACCAGGCCCCACCCCTGGTTGAGGAGTGATTAACAACCAATGTCTGCTGGGGGAAGAGAGTCATTTTTCTTCTAGAGAGTGGCTGCTAGTAGGCTGCTCATCCTCACACTGATGGGCATGCAGGTAGCACTAACTGGACTTAGTGGGTTTTACCAAAGTGGGAACAGGACAGGAAGGAGAGACGAGCTGCGTGAAGTGGGAGGGGGCAGGGGACTGAATATGGTCAAGATATACTTTACAAATGTATGAAATTATCAAAGAATAAAGAAGTTCTATAAATGATGCTGGTCTCTTATTAATCACAGCTGATTTTTCAGTCCTTGCTGACCAGCACTGATTGTCCCAATAAAGCATAAAATGTTTCACCTCTATAAATTCTAAATTCAGAAACAGCCCTAATAAGAGTTTTTACTTCCCTCTGAAATTTCACAAGCCAGTCCTCCATCAGCCACACCTCGTTCAGTATTATCTTCCAAGGTCACATAGAACAGATCACTTAGCTCCAAACGTTCAATGGCTTTTCCTGGCCAAAGGTCCCAAAACTTCCACAATCCTCCCTCAAAACAACATGGCCAGGTCTTTAACAGCAATATCCCACTCCTGGGATCAATTTCTGTCCTAGTAATTTTCTATTGCTGTTATGAAAACACTAACCAAATCAACCTAAGGAGAAAAGGGTTTATTTGGCTTACAGCTCACAGTCCATCATCAAGGGAAGCCAGTACAGAACCTGGAGGCAGGATCTGACCATGGAAGAACACTGCTTACTGACTTGCTCCTCTGGCCTGTACTTTCTTTTAAAAATATTATTTTATTTTTATGTATATGAGTATATTGCCTATATGTATGTAAGTGCACTCATGTCTTATGTGTATGAGTATATTGCCGACATGTATATAAGAGCACCCACGTTGTACAATGTCTGTGGAGGTCAGAAGGTGTCAGGTCCCCTACAACTGGTTATGAGTGGTTGTTAATTGCCACATGGGTGCTGGGAACTGAACTGGGGTCCTCTGCAAAAGCAGCCCTCAGCCTGCTTTCTTTTAAAACCAAGGACCACCTGACTAGAGGTGACACCACCCACAGTGGCCTGGACCCTCCCACATCATTCAACAATCAAGAAAATTCCCCCCCGAACATAGCTACAGACCAATCTGATACAGCAGTTCCCAAACGGAGGCACCTTCTTCCCAGGTGTGGCAAGCTGACAGCTGACACTGCCCAGCACAGTGCTCATTATGTATTTACTATACTGCTATTTTGGAGTATACTCCTAATTACTAAAAAGCAAGTCTCTGGGAAACAGGATTCTTGTCACCCCAGCAACAGCCTCAAGGAGCCTCACCCAGTGTCCTGATATCATCAGTGCCACACTGAGTGCCTGACCTGTACTCTCTTTGCTTTGATGCTCATTAAAAGATGAAGCTAATGATGCACTTCCCCAAACATATCTTTAAATGACATGTAACTCTACTTGAGATTTCTTTTCCTAGAAACCATCTTGGCTATTTATTTTACTTATTTATTTATTTTTTGAGACAGCCCCAGCTGGCCTGAAACTCACTCTGTAGACCAGGCTTGCCTTGAACTCACAGAAATCCACCTGCCTCTGCCTCCCAAGTGCTAGGATTAAAAGCAAGTACCACCGGGCCTGGCTTAAAAAACGGTTCTTACCCTCCATGTGGGTGCTCGAACCCAGGTCCTCTGCAAGAGCAGTTGGCACTCTTAACTGCTGAGCCATCTGGCCAGCCCCAAACGGCTGTCAATTTATTATCAACATTACTGAGACCTTACTGTTGGCTAATCTCTTTTTTTCAATTTTGTTTTATTTTCTATGTATGAGTGTTGTGCTGCATGTAAGTGCACTCATGTCATGCAATGCCCGTGGAAGACAGAAGAGGGCATCAGGTCCCTTGGAACTGGAGTTATGGATGGTTGTTAGCCACCATTTGGGTGCTGGGAATCAAACCCTGGTCCTCCACAAGAGCAGCCAGTGCTCTTGACCACTGAGCCATTTCTCCAGCCCAACCCTGGGCTAATCTTACAAACTCAATGCTACATCCTCTTGCTCATGGCTTAGAAGGTGAGGAGACATTTAATTTTTCCTGGGGAAATGTGAAAAAAAAACAAGATTTTTTTTTTCAGAACTGTTGTTCACAGGTTTCAAGCTGAGTATCACTTTCTACTTTTGCTTCTTGATACCACTGAGACATCAACTGCAACAGACCAAGAAACAATTCTACCAAGGGTTGCATTGATGAACCAATGGATTTAACTGGACTTACATACAGGAGCATGGGTGAGGGGTCACTCACAGGAGCACAGGTGAGGGGTCACTCACAGGAGCACGGGTGAGGGGTCACTCACAGGAGCACGGGTGAGGGGTCACTCACAGGAGCACAGGTGAGGGGTCACTCACAGGAGCATGGTGAGGGGTCACTCACAGGAGCAAAGGTGAGGGGTCACTCACAGGAGCATGGTGAGGGGTCACTCACAGGAGCACAGGTGAGGGGTCACTCACAGGAGCATGGTGAGGGGTCACTCACAGGAGCATAGGTGAGGGGTCACTCACAGGAGCATGGTGAGGGGTCACTCACAGGAGCACAGGTGAGGGGTCACTCACAGGAGCATGGTGAGGGGTCACTCACAGGAGCAAAGGTGAGGGGTCACTCACAGGAGCATGGTGAGGGGTCACTCACAGGAGCACAGGTGAGGGGTCACTCACAGGAGCATGGTGAGGGGTCACTCACAGGAGCAAAGGTGAGGGGTCACTCACAGGAGCATGGTGAGGGGTCACTCACAGGAGCACAGGTGAGGGGTCACTCACAGGAGCATGGTGAGGGGTCACTCACAGGAGCAAAGGTGAGGGGTCACTCACAGGAGCATGGTGAGGGGTCACTCACAGGAGCACAGGTGAGGGGTCACTCACAGGAGCATGGTGAGGGGTCACTCACAGGAGCACAGGTGAGGGGTCACTCACAGGAGCATGGTGAGGGGTCACTCACAGGAGCACAGGTGAGGGGTCACTCACAGGAGCATGGTGAGGGGTCACTCACAGGAGCAAAGGTGAGGGGTCACTCACAGGAGCATGGTGAGGGGTCACTCACAGGAGCACAGGTGAGGGGTCACTCACAGGAGCATGGTGAGGGGTCACTCACAGGAGCACTGGTGAGGGGTCACTCACAGGAGCACAGGTGAGGGGTCACTCACAGGAGCATGGTGAGGGGTCACTCACAGGAGTGTGGGTGAGGGGTCACTCACAGGAGTGTGGGTGAGGGGTCACTCACAGGAGCATGGTGAGGGGTCACTCACAGGAGCATGGTGAGGGGTCACTCACAGGAGCCTGGTGAGTGGTTAATTATAGGAATGGCATTTACAATATGAACATAATCTGGACTAGTGACTTTTACCTAACCTTGCAACCAAAAGGTTATTTTTACAATATAAACAAGTTTACCAAGCCATGTGCCCATATGTGACCTGGGCACCTAACCTTAATCTCTCATGACCCCACCCTTCCCCTCCAGTCAAATAGTGAATGAATATATGGATCGATGCTTTATAAATCAAAGCTCTCACCAAAAGCAATAGGAGAAACTAAGTAGTCTCTTTTTACAAGAGAGAGAGAGTCTAGGTCTAAGGAACAAAGGGCAAGATTCTCTGACAGGATAAGGGCTGGTCTTAGCTTTTACTTCCCCAATTCATGATGGATACATTGTTTAAATCAAAGGATGAGTGCAGCCTGGCCTGAGAGCACAGTTCTGAGAGACATCTGAAGGAAGAGGTGCTCAGCAGTCTCCGTCCACTCTTGGCTGTGAAACAAATGCTAAGGATCAGGATGTTTCTTTGTTCAGACACCATTGTAATACGGTTTAGAAATGCCACAGTTATAGGAACATGGGTGAGTGGATGCTCACAGGTTCGTGGGTGAAGAGTTATGCACAGGAGCATGGGAAACTTATGAGTGGCTACACAGTGAAAGAAATGTCTCCCACCCTAGCAGCTTTTAACTGCCTAGGCACATACCCTCAGAGATGGGCGGGGCCTCAGGTGTCTAGTTGGCCCCTCCTCCTCATTGGCCCTGTCCTCCTATCCATGAGGAAGTTAATGGACCCAGTATAATGTGGGCCTAGGTCTATGGGTGGGGATAATCACCATCGCTCAGAATTCAAGGAGCAGCCGCCATGTGATGCTCAGAGGACAGCATTCAGCAGCAATGGACAATAAATTATGGACTCCTATCGCAGAAACATGCGATGCATGAAAGGGAACCCACACCGGGAAAGTCAAGTTACCTGCACTGTGAGAGATGGTGTTCACGAGCTTTGACAGACAGCAGCAAGGAGCTAGGTACAGAGTAGGGGAGGCCAAGTGCATGCACATGAGGGTGGTTTAGGAGGAATGGCTGCGGGGAACAACCCGTTAACTACACAGGGAGATTAGGTGTCTGTTATCTCTGAGCTTATAACAGTTTCAAAACATGACCCAAACATGACCCACTGAAAAACATGAGTATGGAAAACATGGAAAACAGCTTATCTGGAAGGTGATCACCACAGGCATCCAGAGGCTGAGAGCCGACAGGCTCCATCTTTGACAAATGAATTTCCTGCCCTAGGGGTAAGACCTGGGGGTTGGGGGGGCATCAGGCAGGTTTTGGCAGGTACAACAGGAGATTCCATTACATTTGAATACTTCTCTTGCCAGACTAAATACAGTGTGGAATCCTGAGCAAGTCCATCAGACCCTGTCCAGAAGGAGCAGGTCACTGCTGACACCCTGGCTTTGCTAACTGGACAATGGCTGTTATATCAGTAGGTGCTGCCTGGGGGCATATGGGGAAATCTTTGAATTACTTTACAGCTTTTCAATGGGCTAAAACTGTTTGGAAATTGAAGGCTTTCCCTTCAAATGCCTCCGAATTCTCTGAGCACTCCTTGTGAGGAAGGGCTGCCTGCAGAGTCCAGGCAGACTGTGGACTGCTTTGACCAGGAGGCAGCTTGCAAGTAAGACTTGCGATTTCTGCTTCTGTCCTGCATGGAACTGTATGACTTCTTCGTAGCAATGTCCTTTTATAGAAACATACAACTTCTCTCCACATTTGGCTGCATAAAACAATAGCCATCTTCCAAAGCCTAGGGGCTCTGAGGGTCAGGAATCTAGACAGAGGATGCAGGGTGGCTGCCTTTGTTCCCCAATGACTGAGGTCCCATCTGGGAAGACACAGGCTGAGGTGCCTGGAACTTCTGTAGATGCAGGAAAGTCATCCCCCCACCCCCCGCCCCGCGCCCAATACCTTACATCTTACACTGGGACAATTCAAGAGCCTCGGTTAACTGTGTTCACTGGAGCATCTACCATGCCCTCTCTGAGTGGGGTGGCATTTACAACACCGTGGCCTGGTGCCAAGAGGTAGTGTCCAAGGAGGGAGCCTGGGGAGGAAATGGATGGATGCAGCACAGGCTTCTCTAGCCTGGCCCTGGAACCAGGCAGAATGACCCCTTTGTGTTCAAGAGCATACACGAAGAGTCATGAGCAGGGTCCAGGCCAGTGCAGGGAAACCAGCCTTAGATGTTCTGATGGTGGGATGCAACGGCCACATTAGAGCCGACCATGTGGGGTGGGAAATGTCTGTGTTAGCATCTTCCTAAAACACCAGCTGCCACAGTGTGGCCTGTGACAAACAACTTTTTTTTTTTTGGTGTTTTTTAAACAGACAGGGTCTCCCTGTAGCCCCAGCTGGCCTGGAACTCACTATTTAGACCAGGCTGGCCTTGAACTCACAGAGATCCACCTGCCTCTGCCTGGCACTAAAGATGGTTCTTACCCACCATGTGGGTGCTAGTAATCAAACCCAGGTCCTTTGCAAGAGCAGTGTTCTTAACCGCTGAGCCATCTCTCCAGCCCCGATGAACAGAACATTTTAAAACTCCTTCCCTATAGTCCAGTTGAGCAGTAGCCATTTACAGAACCAGAGAGACAAGTGACCCATGGGGCATTCAAATGAGGCCTTGCATCAGTGTTCCACGGTCACACTGCAACTCAACCCCAGCTAAACAGCTTAAAGAACACCCAGCTGTGGGGCTGGAGAGGGCCTGGCTGGGGTATTGTCTCAGAGGATCACAAAGCTGGAACTGGGTGTCAGCTGAGCTAAGCTCTACTCTGCACATTAGATCCATTTCCAACCTTCTTACACTGGCAGACTTTGGCTTCCTGAAGGAAGACTCAGGTCCCCATCTGCTTGCTGATTGCCAGCCAGGGGCCCTCTCATCTCCTACTGTAACTGGAGTTTAATTTAAGGTCATCCTGGGCCCTGCCAGCCCCGATAAACTAGGCTCGGCAACCCATCCCCCATAAGCCAACTAAAGAGATCATTAATAGTGAAAAGCAGAGAAGGGGGCTTTATTCAATTCAGCCACACTGGACAGAATAGCCAGCTGGCTGCCCTCGCACCCCAGCCCGTCTTCAGTGCTCTGACAGGAGGCTAGGTCTACACAGAGAGCAAGGGGCACACACACAGCTGAGCAGTCCTGGGCCAGGTGTGGCTCGGCCATCACTTGCCCTAGCACTGTCCCCGGGCTCTCCTGCAACCCTGGCCAACAAGTAGAACTGCATGAACTTCTTCCTGGGAAACCAGTTCCTCCTCAGGCCTCATCCTCTCCCCTACTCCAGCATGGGATTCCTGGGGACATGTCGTGTTTGGGGTTCACTGTTTCAACAGTCGGGAGGCATGAGTGTCCCTCTGTAGACTCTCTTCTTTCTGCCATGACAGTTATAGTGCTGTGGTTACATGTGGCCCCTTCTACCTCCAGAGCCAGTAAGGGATGTGCTTCTCTGTGTCAAATTCTTTACAAGCTTCAAGTCTCTCTGGCACCCTGTCCCTGAGCTCTAGACCAGGTTGCAGGGGCTCGTGTGATGGGTCAGGCCTACGCTGATATTCTTTATATTTTCAGAGGACTAATTTGGAACCATAATTACATCTGTAATAACCCTTCACAACAGTACAAAATTAATGCTTAAATGAGTAGCTGAACAAGGACAGAGGCATCAACCAGAGGCTGGAAAGCTTGAGGCCCATCTCAGAACACTGTCTGCTTGGAACGAACTTGTTCTGCCTTGGTTCTACCACACCTCTGACTCTTTTTTTTTTTTAATGACAGCTCACATTTCATTTTCTGGACACACTGCCCCTGTGAACTTGCACACACTCAAGACAGAGGCTGCGTTTTGCATGGCTTCTAGCAGTGCTGGCTAGGAGTCTGGAACTTTATATTCATTCTCTGACTGAATGAGCAGTAGACTGTAAACAAAGCTTTTTCATTTGCATAATTTACCAGTCTGATGAGCCAGTGACAGTCATTTTAAATTAAAAATCTCCAACATCAAGGTGAATTTCAAATTATTTGTTCAGTGAGTCAGCTTCAAAAAGAAATGGCTCCCTAATGTTGGATTGTGGGATGGTTTCTACCTGAAAGCAGTAATATCTGAAATTTCTCCTCCAAAATCTTCCCTTGCCTGTGATGACTCCTAATTCACTTGCAGAAGAACACAGAACTCTCACCAAGAAACATACATTTTTTTAAAGACGGTATTTTCACAAATGTATATAAAAAAGAAGAAGGACTGAGGTTTTCAGTTTTCATATGCATTCATTTTACATCTTTTCATCTTACAAAGATTCAGAGATCTCTCCTTACAAGCAGACATCACATTTCTTCTCTGAGAACCTTACCACCCAGTATATACAAACACATATAAAGATAACTAAGTACACACAGACTAAGTATACACAGTATACACAAACACATATAAAGATAACTTAAGTATACACAAACTAAGTATACATAGACTAAGTATACATAGACTAAGTATACACAGACTAAGTATACACAGTATACACAAACACATATAAGGATAACATATGAAGATAACTAAACACACATAAAGATATCTAAGTCCTAAGGCTCACTGCTCCATTCATGGAGAAAGGCTTAGAACTAGTTACAGCATACTATCTTGAAGCATACTTTGCACATAAAGAAATCCTCCACTGCCTAAAATACAAATAGAAAAGATAAGAATTTTAGCAATAGACTTTTTGGTTAGGTTACAACCAAGTTTTTTCTAATAGAAAGGACAATTTAAGTGAAAACAGAAGGATTTTTATGTTATATTATTAACCTTACAAAATGCTTTCATGCCTAACAGCTATCTGGCACTTAGCTCTGGGATCATCCATGTCTGGTAAGTGAAACAATCCAGACTAGTTCTCACAGCAAGTACTGAGGGTGAAAGGGGAGCCATAGTCATGGGGCAGGGCTCTCTTACATCACCCCAGATGCCTCTCTACTCCAGCTGCAGGGATGCACCTCAAAGTCTTGTCCCCCACACAGCTCCCCATGAACTGTTCTGCCACAGGTCTCCAGGACTGTGGCCACAGGTCTCCAGGACTCGGGCCACAGGTCTCCAGGACTCTGGCCACAGGTCTCCAGGACTGTGGCCACAGGTCTCCAGGACTCAGGCCACAGGTCTCCAGGACTGTGGCCACAGGTGTCCAGGACTCTGGCCACAGGTCTCCAGGACTCTGGCCACAGGTCTCCAGGACTCTGGCCACAGGTCTCCAGGACTCTGGCCACAGGTCTCCAGCCCAGGACTCTGGCCACAGGTCTCCAGGACTTCGGCCACAGGTCTCCAGGACTCTGGCCACAGGTCTCCAGGACTCTGGCCACAGGTCTCCAGGACTCGGGCCACAGATCTCCAGGACTCTGACCACAGGTCTCCAGGACTGTGGCCACAGGTCTCCAGGACTCTGGCCACAGGTCTCCAGGACTGTGGCCACAGGTCTCCAGGACTCGGGCCACAGGTCTCCAGGACTCTGGCCACAGGTCTCCAGGACTGTGGCCACAGGTCTCCAGGACTCGGGCCACAGGTCTCCAGGACTGTGGCCACAGGTCTCCAGGACTGTGGCCACAGGTCTCCAGGACTCTGGCCACAGGTCTCCAGGACTCTGGCCACAGGTCTCCAGGACTCTGGCCACAGGTCCCATCTCCTGGTGCTATTTGCTCTGTCTGGGTCCCAAGCATACTTTTCCTGCACCCTGAGCTTGGCAGAGGCCTCTTTCTCTGATGACTTCATGTCTACATGGTGTTCTCTGAACACAGGACTACTTGTTCATCCCCTAGCTCCACACAAAACCATAGGCTTTATCCATGTCCCAGGGTGAGAGGGGCACTGAACAGAAAGACAACATCAGCAATGTGACAGGCCCAAGTCCTAAGGCCATACACAACTGCCAGCGCTTCTTTTCACCTACAGATACAAATCAACAATAAAACATAAACAATTCAATTGAGATATTTAAAGTTTTTCAAGATGTTTCAATTTAGCCTTTTTTGACCCTGTTTGCCACATGAAATAAAGAGGCTTTGGTCTGGGGTCAGTGAAGTCAGGTTGGAGTTCTGTTCTTTCTATTCATTCATTCATTCATTCATTCATTCATTCATTCAATAAACATGTAAATAGTGTCTACCATTTGCCAAGCACAGGGTAAATGAGAGCTGCAGCAGCCACTGTAATCGATAGGAAGAGGGGTAAAGTCAGGGAGCTACGGAAGGAACAGACGGACAAAGGGACTTTGTAGCCAAAAGACAGGCAAAGGTGTCAGAATGCAACCAAGCACAGCAGCAGCCAATGTGGAGAACTGTGTGGGGACACACAGCTCTGAGACACACACCACCACCACCACCACCACCACCACCATTAACCTCCTCCTCCCCATCATCATCGTCATCATCCCCATCATCATTATCATCATCATCCTCATCATCATTGCTATCATCATCATCATCCTCATCATCATTGCTATCATCCTCATCCTCATCATCATTGCTATCATCATCCTCATCATCATTACTATCAACCTCATCATCATTGCTATCATCCTCATCATCATTGCTATCATCATCATCCTCATCATCATTGCTATCATCATCATTGCTATCATCATCATCCCCATCAGCATCATTGCTATAATCATCATCATTGCTATCATCCTCATCATCATTGCTATCATCATCATCATCATCATTGTTATCACCATCCTCATCATCATTGCTATCTCATCATCATTGCTATCATCATCATCATCATTGCTATCATCATCATCATCATCATCATTGCTATCATCATCATCATCATCATCATTGCTATCATCATCATCATCATTGCTATCATCATCATTGCTATCATCCTCATCATCATTGCTATCATCATCATCATCACTGTTATCACCATCCTCATCATCATTGCTATAATCATCATCATCATCATTGCTATCATCATCATCATCATCATCATTGCTATCATCATCCTCATCATTGCTATCATCATCATCATCATTGCTATCATCCTCATCATCATTGCTATCATCATCATCATTGTTATCACCATCCTCATCATCATTGCTATAATCATCATCATTGCTATCATCATCATCAGCATTGCTATCAGCATCATCATCATTATTGCTATCATCATCATCATTGTTATCATCATCATCCCCATCAGCATCATTGTTATCATCATCATCATTGCTATCATCATCATCCTCATCATCATAATTGCTATCATCATCATCATCATCATTGCTATCATCATCATCCCCATCAGCATCATTGCTATCATCATCATCATCATCATCATCATCACTATCATCATCATCATCATTGCTATCATCATCATTGCTATCATCATCATCATTGCTATCATCATCATCATTGCTATCATCGTCATCATCATTGCTATCATCATCATCATTGCTATCATCATCATCATTGCTATCATCATCATCATCATTGCTATCATCATCATCATTGCTATCATCATCATCATTGCTATCATCATCCCAATCAGCATCATTGCTATCATCATCATCCCCATCAGCATCATTCTCATCATCATCCCCATCATCACCATTATTGTCATCCTCATCATCATCATTGGCATTGTTAATCCCTTGCTCTTCAGAGAATAGAGGCACAAAGAAGTTAAGCACATCAAGTGCCAGGTGGTGGAGCCTACCACTAATCCCCAACAGTTACGATATCCATAGTCCATGAGACAGGCTGCTGGAGTCAGAGGAACCGACCATTTACAGCAGTGCAGGAAGAAGTAGTAGGAAAGGAAGGGGGTTCAGACAGGGACAGTGTGTTTGGGGCAAAGAAAAACAAGACCAAAGCAAAACACAACTCAGGAAGGGTCGTTGAAAAGCCAGTTAAAAAACAAATTCCTTACGTAAGACAAAGAAGATGTGAAAAGAAGAGGGTCTGCGGTGTTTAAATGAGAACTATCCCCCACAGGCTCCAGTGATTCCAACACTTGGTCCCCAGTTGGTGGTGCTGTTTGTGCGGTGTAGAAGGTGGAGCCTTGTGGGAGGAAGTGTGTCACTGGGGATGGGCTTTGAGACTTCATGCCCTTGCCCCATTTCCAGTTTGCTCTCAGCTTCCTGTTCCAACCACCATGCCTACCACTTTCCCCGTGCCTGCCTGACAGGACTCTTTTCCCTCTGGAACTGTAAATCCTTCTATAAGATGCTGTGGTTATGGTGTTTTATCACAGTGACAGAAAAGTAACTAATACCCTACCCAGCCTCAGAGGATGAGCCAAGCAGGGAGCCCATAGGCTGAAAACCACCGTGAGTCTTTTAAAGGATCAACAAAAATCAAAAGACAACTATTTCAAAATATATCAAGATTATATGAAATTCAACTTTTAGCTTCAATACATGAAACTGTAGTAAAACTCAGCCTGCTCATCCATCTGCACACTGTTCAGGGATCTTCCATATGACAGACTGGAGAGGCAGGGCATAGAATCCAGTAGCAAAGCCTGAGACAGTCACCATGGAGCTGAGCCTGGGAATCCTGGGAGTTGGGACTAGGGCAACTGATGCTATTAGGAACTTCCCACTTTCACAGTGACTATTCAGGCTACAATGAGGATGGTTGAAGAGACAAAGACTGTGGAGAGGCTGGAGTGTTGCAGGTCCAGAGACCAACAACAATTTATCTTGGGGTATCTCTAGCCCCCTAAATAACCACTCCTTGTCAACCTCTGTGTCCAACCAAACATCCTTGTGACTATTAGGTCAATCCTTTGGAACGTACTAGCTAAATAGTAGCTTCCATCAACCAAAGGGTCAAGGATGCCAGCAGACAGCATCTAAGGCAGACTCTGTGATTTCCTCGTTTTTCTAGAATCCACCTACCTGGCACTGTCACCAGTGTATTTGAAAAATGTCTCAATTTATGAGATCGTTTGTTTTGTTCTATAAAAACTGCATCAAATAGTACCTTGGATCATTCCCAGAATGCCACGTGAGAGGGCCAGAATGCCATGTGAGAGGGCCAGAATGCCACATGAGAGGGACAGAATGCCACATGAGAGGGACAGAATGCCACATGAGAGGGACAGAATGCCACGTGAGAGGGACAGAATGCCACGTGAGAGGGCCAGAATGCCACGTGAGAGGGCCAGAATGCCACGTGAGAGGGCCAGAATGCCATGTGAGAGGGACAGCCAGACTGGAGGACATGGCACAGGGCACAGCCACAGAAGAGTCCCTGCCTCAAAAAACGAGAAAACCATCTCCAAGGTTGTCCTCAGACCTGAACATGCATGCTGGTCACACAGGCACTTGCACACACACAGAACTAAATAAATACCTAATAAACTGCTCAGGTCCTGCTGGAGCTGCACTATGTACACCCTGAGTGCTGACAAATAAAGCTTTCCCTTGCCACATGAATGACTTAACTCACTGAAATTTCGTCTCAGGAAATATTTTCACTATATTAATTCCACTAACTGGGAGGGTGTGAAAAACACTCTAAATCAACTATTTTAACATCAAGAAACCATCTCTGATGAGCTGAGCTGTTATTTTTACCAGAGTACAAAATTTTAATTAAAACACATCAAAGTACAGCAAGTCTAATCTTATTAAGATATAAAAATGGAGGATCAAATGCCAGTGGAGGCCGCTTTTGCCTGGTGTTTCAGTGAGTTGCACAACTGTTCTCCCTGTGAACCCCAAACTTCCCTCTGAGCATCTTCTTCCTACTGCTGAAAAGGTTTATTATCTATCTTGAAGTCATCGTAGGGGCTGGCACCCTGGTCTCAGTCACCAACTCCAGACAGCTCACCTCTTGGGTAATTTCCTTTAGCTTTCCTTCCGCAAGGCATAACAAAGAGGAAGGGAAGGGACAGCAGAGGGGAAGAGGCAGAAGGAAAGCGAGCCCTCCACTGCATGTCCTGGGTATGAGCTCCTGTCACCCTCATTTCCACTGGAGTGAACGTGGGCATCAGCAGGCTGCAGCATTTGACTAGGACTGCACAGCCACTGGGGTTAAATTCCTTCATGCCACCTGAAAACACTGCACTGTTTAATGGAATCCCATGGTGGCACTGCCTGTGCCACATACCTACAACCTCAGAACGCCACAGACCAGGGCTGGAGGATCCCTATCCAATGAGGGGCCAACCTGGGCTACTTAGGGAAACCATGTCTCAAACAAACAAAGGCCTATTTGAAAACCAATTTCCTGCACCAATTTCTAAGCATCCATGGGGTGAGACCATTACCTCATCCACATCAGTACTGTCATTGGGTAGTTGATGGTTACATATGAAATAAATAAGTCAAAGAATGAACCAGGGTTCAATCAGGAAAGTCAGAGGGAAGTCAGAGACTGTAACATGGAGAGACAGAGGGCAGTCAGAGACTGTAACATGGAGAGACAGAGGGAAGTCAGAGACTGTAACATGGAGAGACAGAGGGAAGTCAGAGACTGTAACATGGAGAGACAGAGGGAAGTCAGAGACTGTAACATGGAGAGACAGAGGGAAGTCAGAGACTGTAACATGGAGAGACAGAGGGAAGTCAGAGACTGTAACATGGAGAGACAGAGGGAAGTCAGAGACTGTAACATGGAGAGACAGAGGGAAGTCAGAGACTGTAACATGGAGAGACAGAGGGAAGTCAGAGACTGTAACATGGAGAGACAGAGGGAAGTCAGAGACTGTAACATGGAGAGACAGAGGGAAGTCAGAGACTGTAACATGGAGAGACAGAGGGAAGTCAGAGACTGTAACATGGAGAGACAGAGGGAAGTCAGAGACTGTAACATGGAGAGACAGAGGGAAGTCAGAGACTGTAACATGGAGAGACAGAGGGAAGTCAGAGACTGTAACATGGAGAGACAGAGGGAAGTCAGAGACTGTAACATGGAGAGACAGAGGGAAGTCAGAGACTGTAACATGGAGAGACAGAGGGAAGTCAGAGACTGTAACATGGAGAGACAGAGGGAAGTCAGAGACTGTAACATGGAGAGACAGAGGGAAGTCAGAGACTGTAACATGGAGAGACAGAGGGAAGTCAGAGACTGTAACATGGAGAGACAGAGGGAAGTCAGAGACTGTAACATGGAGAGACAGAGGGAAGTCAGAGACTGTAACATGGAGAGACAGAGGGAAGTCAGAGACTGTAACATGGAGAGACAGAGGGAAGTCAGAGACTGTAACATGGAGAGACAGAGGGAAGTCAGAGACTGTAACATGGAGAGACAGAGGGAAGTCAGAGACTGTAACATGGAGAGACAGAGGGAAGTCAGAGACTGTAACATGGAGAGACAGAGGGAAGTCAGAGACTGTAACATGGAGAGACAGAGGGAAGTCAGAGACTGTAACATGGAGAGACAGAGGGAAGTCAGAGACTGTAACATGGAGAGACAGAGGGAAGTCAGAGACTGTAACATGGAGAGACAGAGGGAAGTCAGAGACTGTAACATGGAGAGACAGAGGGAAGTCAGAGACTGTAACATGGAGAGACAGAGGGAAGTCAGAGACTGTAACATGGAGAGACAGAGGGAAGTCAGAGACTGTAACATGGAGAGACAGAGGGAAGTCAGAGACTGTAACATGGAGAGACAGAGGGAAGTCAGAGACTGTAACATGGAGAGACAGAGGGAAGTCAGAGACTGTAACATGGAGAGACAGAGGGAAGTCAGAGACTGTAACATGGAGAGACAGAGGGCAGTCAGAGACTGTAACATGGAGAGACAGAGGGAAGTCAGAGACTGTAACATGGAGAGACAGAGGGAAGTCAGAGACTGTAACATGGAGAGACAGAGGGAAGTCAGAGGTGGGTACCTAACACACAAGAGGTTTTCCTGTATTTGGTTTGTTGCTGCTGATGCTGTTACAGGATTTTTGAGACAGGATCTCTTCACCCATTCAATATTGGCCTTGAACTCGAGATCCTCCTGCCTCGGCCTCCTGGTCCTCGGATGATGGGAGTGCATCACCACACCCAGCAAGGCCAGGGTTTTCATGAATGATTTACCACTGATTCACTCTGAGCTTCATTTAGGAGATCCCTCAAATTTAATCTTTCTAAAAAGCATTTTTATGACTCTTGACATTTAAAAAAAAAGCCATACTAGCTTGAGAAAACTGAAACAATGACATTTCTTCTCAGAATAGAAACAATGTTTTAGTAATTATGGAAAAAACTCAATTTTACTCCAAAAGAACTCAGAGTTCAAATCCGTCTTCTTGCTGAGGATGAGCTACTGGGAACTAATCAGCGCTTAACGCAGACAAGCTGCAGAAGAATCATCAGCTTTCAGAGGGTGGTCCTGTGCAGCCTGGTGTAAAATTAATAATTGAGAAAAAGGCCAGGACCCAGGGGAATTAACACATTCCTCCCAATAGTCAAACTGCACTAAGGTGGAAAGTAATTTACCTTTCTGCTGTAAACTCAATAATAAAATAGATTCATCAGGGCAAAAGTGCTGAAATGCAAAATAAAATGTGTGTCTTAAGTCCATTTTCTGTTGCTGTAACATAATACTGGAGACTGGGCGATTTATAAAGAAAGAAGTTTATTTTAACTCACAATGTGAGAAACTGAGAATCCCAGGAGCAGGTAGCCATCCTAGTGAGGGCCGTGTGCTGTGTTAGAACATGGCCAAAGTCAGAGGAGAGCGGGCTTAGGTGGGTGACAGAAAGGGGCTGAGGTCCCAGGGTGACAAGCTTATTCTGCAATCCCACAAGAGACTCACAAATCCATTCATGAGGGTCCTGCCTCCAGTTACTGGAGCGTCCCCTAGGACGCCCCACCTCTGGCTTCCAATACATGGACCCTGGGGATACATCAAGCCACAGCAACATGCAATGCAGATTTGATCAGGTAGTTGCTTTTTGTGGAAGGGGAAAACCAAGTCCTTAAAGGTACCAAGACTAAGCTTTTAGGAGTTTCTTTATCCCATAAGAGTTGTATAAAGTAAGAAAAATAGTTTTTTTTTTAATGATGGGGGCAGTGGGACAGGATGGCTCAGTGGGTGAAGGTGCCTGCACCAACTGTGAGGATTTGAGTTTAATTCCACATGAAGAAGTGAACTAATTTCCACAACATTATCCTCTGGCATTCACAAGTGGCTGCACACATGCATGCATGTTTGTACACATGCACCTGCACACATACACACCTAAAATAAGTCAAAATGTAATAAAAATTTTAAATAATGCTTCACTCAACACAGGGTGGTTTAATGTTCCAATAAATATTATTTAACACTCTAAATTCAAGACGCAGACAACATAAATATTCCCTAAGAACGAGGCAGTGGTGCATCCAGTTAATAAATCAAATCTGTGATCAGTGGCTCATGGTCATTTTTCTTTGACTAGACACCTGTTTGCACAAAAAAAGTTGAGGAATTCCCTTGATGCATATGTGCAGTCAAGCATTTGACCTGTGTGCACTCCCACGTGGTCATGGGGATGATGGCTGAGCATAACAAGACACAGACACTGACCAGAGTAGGAGAGACACAAGGCCTAGATGCTCAAGCTGCAGTAGACAAATAATCATGCCCATTTTAAAAACCGACCACAGTAAGGACACAAGTGAAAGCAAACAATAACCTGAAATGGAACAAAAATATTACCAAATGATCACAACAAAATAAAAACTGCACTTAACATCACAGACTTATCCTCATGTGTCAGAGAGACAAAGATCACAACAAAATAAAAACTGCACTTAACATCACAGACTTATCCTCATGTGTCAGAGAGACAAAGATAAAGCCTCTCCTGAGATAAGGGTCCCACACCGACTTTCACCCTCAGGCGTGGCCTATGGAAAACTGTGGGTGATTTGTAACATCCTTCCAGGCACTGGAAGGGCCTCACACTCCTGTGCACGGCTGCAGTGGGGAGCTTGAGCAGTCACTGCAGTGTCTCAGAGACTGCAAGGAACAAGCCTGGGGTACGGCTGCGACTTTTGAATGTTAACTGATCCCCCAGGGATAAAACATACAGACAAGCTGGGGAGACACCAGCTCATATCCTTCAGTGAAATGATTCTGTTTCCAACTATTCTACCGCATGTGACAATGCTGTTAATTAAACCTCTAAATCTAGAAGGTAAAGGACAAAATACTCTTCAGAAGGGACTTGGTTAAATCAATATTTAACGTGCAAAAATGTAAAACTATTTGCTCTGTCAAAAAGAGGTATACATGATACAAATTATCTTTCAACCATACTGTCATGTTTCAGGAGAGTTCTATGTATTTAATTTTTCTGTTTCATTTATTTTCTTCTCTGGCTGTGTGGTGGTTTGAATGAGAATGTCCTACATAGGTTCCAGGTATGTGGTCTTTTTGTCCCCAGCTGGTGGTGCTGTTCTGAGAGGTCTTAGAAGGTGTGGCCATGCTGGAGGAAGCTTGTCACTGGGGGCAGAGTTCTAAAAGCTTTCCCCACCTCCAGTTGTGCCCTCTGCTACCTGTGCCTGCTTGAAGATGTGAGCCTCTGCCTTCTGCTCCTGTCCGCACACCTCTGGCCACCATGCTTCTCTGCCATGATGGACTCTTAATTCCCTTGGAACCATCAACAGTAAGCTCAAATAAATTCTTCCTTTTGTAAGTTCCCTTGGTCATGGTGTTACTATCACACACTACCACTAAGGTACATTTCCCATTATATATACATATTTATTTATTTATTTATTTATTTATGTACTGTATGTATATGCCATGTGAGTATGGGCACACACCTGCCACTATTGTACATGTGGAAGTCAGAGAACAACTTTCAGACTTCCACCATGACTTCTTTGGACTGAACTCAAGTCATCAGGCTTTTGAGGCAAATGCTTGTGGCAAATAGTAAGTCATCTCTCCAGCCCATGCATTCATATTTTTACAGCGGTACACAACAGTACAGACATCTTCGTGCCACCTCTGTGAGTGGTCACGCATGCACATGCATGCTGGTGATTACGGCTACCTCTTCAAGCTGGGCAGAGTAATCATGTCAATCATGTCTCTGTAACATATTCATTGTTTATGATATGGTGAGGCTGGGAACTCAAGGATACCCGTTAGAAGCCAGTTAGATACATTATGAGAGATACATATGATAGAATAACCTTACCAATGTAGGACGATAGGATCAGACAGCTCTTTTTTTGGGGGGGGGAGTCTTTTTGAGACAGGGTCTCACTGTAGCTCTGACTGTCCTGGAACTCACTCTGTAGACCAGGCTGGCCTTGAACTCACATAGATCCGCCTGCCTCTGCCTCCCAAGTGCTAGGATTAAAGGTGTGCACCACCACGCCTGGCTCAGACACCTCTTAAGGATATACTTTAAAAGAAAAAGAAAAAGAAAGCCAAAAGACAGAAAAACCCTCATAACAGGCTATTTGTATAAAAAGGACAAGATGAACAAATGCATTTGACATTAAGCTGCATTTTGAAAATAGCTGTTTAACCAGAGGACTATGAGGAAGACAGTAGGACACTTGGTGCACGGGGAGGAGTAGTCTCAGTAAGTCCCGCTGGTTGCACAGTGCACGGTGGCACACGCCTGTGATCGTGCACGGGGAGGAGTAGTCTCAGTAAGTCCCGCTGGTTGCACAGTGCATGGTGGCACACGCCTGTGATCGTGCATGGGGAGGAGTAGTCTCAGTAAGTCCTGCTGGTTGCGCAGTGCACGGTGGCACACGCCTGTGATCGTGCACGGGGAGGAGTAGTCTCAGTAAGTCCCGCTGGTTGCGCAGTGCACGGTGGCACACGCCTGTGATCCTAGCACTAGGGGTGGAAACAGGAGGATCACAAGTTCAGGGTTGGTCATGGTCATGTAGTAAGTCCAAGGTCAGCCTGGACTACAATGAGAGTTGGATAAAAAGGAAAAAATTCCAAAACACTACTTATAGTACATGTTTAAAAATCCAGTTAGAGGGGCTGATGGCTTAGCAGTTAAGAGCACTGACTGCTCTTGCAGAGGACCCAGGTTCAATTCCCAGCACCCACATGGCGGCTAAGAACCGTCTTTAACTCCAGTTCCAGGGGAATCTGATGCCTTCTTCTGACCTCTGAGGCACTGCATGACACGGGTGCACCAACTTACATGCAGACAGTACACTCATACATATAAGAAAATAAATAAAAAAATTAAAAATCCAGTTAGAGAAATAACAAAGAACTCCCAAAGTGTAGGTACATGTTTATGACTTTTCCCTTCCCTTCCCATTTGCTGAATGGACCTTTGCAAGTGAAGCATAGGTCCCCAAAGGGGGCAGATGGGCAGTGACTGGCCTTTAACACTTCACTCTTGAATAGGAAGAGACTTCTGAGAATCATTTAAATGGGGAGAGGGGAGTGCCAGGCAGGAGTACACAAACCGGCAGTCTCAGAACTTGGGGCCTGAACTGGAAGGACTGCCTCAAACCTAAGGCTAGCCTAGGCTACATAGTGAGATCCTGTCCCAAGTGAGATGGGTGCATGGTTTGATGGACGAACAGATAAATGAATGAAGACTGGGGGTAAATAACTCACTTCATTTAGCAAAGTAATACAGGGTGTGGAGATGGCTCAGGGGTTAAGAGCAGTGTGCTTGCAGAGGACCCAGGTTCAGTTCCCAACACCCACAAGGTAGCTAACAACTGTCAGCAACTCCAGTTGGAGTAGATCCAATGCCCTCTTCTGGCCTCCAATGGCATTATGTGACATGGGTGCATTTAAATGCATGCAGGCAAAATACTCATACAAAGAAAATAAAAATAAATCAATCCTTAAAAAAAAAATATTTAGGACTAAGATAATATACTTGAATAGTACTTTTCAGCCCCAAACAAAACCTTCTAAAAATTAGTGCACTGAATTCTGCTTTTAAAATTCTTGTTAGAAAAAAAAAAACTGTAGTGAATTAACTTCTAAACCTAGAATTAACCATTTTCAAAATGAGACAGATCTATAAAGGACAGTCACATTCCCCAAGTGACACACCAGCACAAGGTGAGACAATTCAGCTGAATTTAACTAGAGTTGACAGGAGAAAAACAAGCCGAGTGAGTGAGTGAGTGAGTGAGTGAGTGAGTGATTGAAGACCAACAGCCTAAGCAAACAGCCCATACAGTACTTCTGCCTGTCATCCCAGCCCTCAAGAGGCTAGGGCAGGAGACAAGGAGTGAGAGGTCAGTCTGTACACATGAAAGGTCCCTGCTTCAAAGTAACAAGGCTGAGTATGTAGTTCAGTAACAGAGCACTTGGCTAGCTCATGTGTTTGAAGTCAATACAGAAGAGTAAATGCAATGGACGGAATCTCAGGAAGGAGGACACAGCAAGAAGCTCAGAGAAGGAGGACACAGCAGGAAGCTCAGAGAAGGAGGACACAGCAGGAAGCTCAGAGAAGGAGGACACAGCAAGAAGCTCAGAGAAGGAGGACACAGCAAGAAGCTCAGAGGAGGAGGACACAGCAAGAAGCTCAGAGAAGGAGGAGACAGCAAGAAGCTCAGAGAAGGAGGACACAGCAAGAAGCTGAGAGAAGGAGGAGACAGCAAGAAGATCAGAGAAGGAGGAGACAGCAAGAAGCTCAGAGGAGGAGGAGACAGCAAGAAGCTCAGAGAAGGAGGAGACAGCAAGAAGATCAGAGAAGGAGGACACAGCAAGAAGATCAGAGAAGGAGGAGACAGCAAGAAGCTCAGAGAAGGAGGACACAGCAAGAAGATCAGAGAAGGAGGAGACAGCAAGGAGCTCACAGAAGGAGGACACAGCAAGGAGCTCAGAGAAGGACACAGCAAGGAGCTCACAGAAGGAGGAGGACACAGCAAATGGCATCAGTACTCAATGCTAAATTATCTCAGAGGGAAAACAAGTACTGAATTTCTACTCAAATCCAACACTCTTATTGAAAGAAAGTAGAATTAAACTTTTTAGGAAGGAAGGACAGTATCTTCTTGGTGATGACTTTGAAAAGTTCTAGAAGGCTGTGCAGAGTCTGAACTGGAAAAATGAGGTGTAACTTAGGGCACCATGAGTTCTGTCATGACTGGGTGTAGAGAGTAACAGGTGACAGCCATATAGCACCTTCTAGAGAGGATGACAGAAGATGAGCAGCCTGAGGGCCGCCCTGCCCAGCACCATGACCCACAGACCACGGCATCCTGGCTCTGGTGTGCCTTCGTCACAGCCACAGGAGTCCTGGTATCTGTACTGCAAACGCTGGCTTCAGTGCTTCCCACAATGCACTGCTGTGGTTTCAGTGTAAAATGCACCTGTGGGGTAAAGTGTCTGCTGGGTTAGCCTGGTGATATCTCAGACACGCTGCTATTCCCAAGTCCCTTGGTGTGGCTTGGGTGTGCTCTCAGACACATGGCTCTCTGAAGAGTCAAAGGGTGCCCTTAACAAGTTCTGAAGAGAGTTACCTCATTGTCTGCAGAGCCTCTAATAGGTAAAAGCTCTAAATCACTCAACTAAGTAACAATGACTAAAGACCAAGACTTAATAAAGTGTTCAGTACTAAATAAAGCACCAACAGGCATTTTAAAACTGTATATAGTCTGGACATAGTTATGCATGCCTGCAATCAAAGCTAAGGAAACGGGCTTGCCACAAATCTGAGGCCAGCCTGGGTGACACAGTAAGAGGCCAGCATGACTACAGGGTGAGACCTGGTCTCAAAAAAGAAAAGCCAACACCTTGGGGGCTAGAGAGGTGTTGCAGAGGACTGGGGTTTGATTCCCAGCACCCACATGGCAGCTAAGAACAGTCTTTAACTCCAGTTCCAGGGGAATCTGATGCCCTCTTTTGACCTCCGCAGCATTGCATGGCATGGGTGCACCAGCCTACATGCAGACAGTACACTCATACACATAAAAAATAAGAAAATTGGGGGGCTGGAGAGATAGCCTAGCGGTTAAGAGCGCCGGCCGCTCTTACAGAGGACTCGGGTTCGATCCCCAGCACCCATATGGCGGCCAAGAACCGCCTGAAACTCCAATTCCAGGAGAACTCCAGTTCCAGGGGAATCCGAGACCCTCTTCTGACCTCCGCGGCATTGCACGACATGGGTGCACAGACCTGCATGCAGACAATACATTGATACACATACAGAAATAAATAAAATTTTAAAAATTAAAAAAAATAAAAAATAAAAAAAATAAGAAAATTGGCAGCCGGTGACTGGCGGGTCGGGTTTGGTACCTCTGTGGCTTTGTGTGGAGAAAACCTTCACTGCAGATACACCTGACAAAGCATTAATTTCCAGAGTATATAAGCTACTAAAAAAAACAAAGAAGAAAGAAAACAAATGAATCACTCAAAAGTTGGAGCAAAGAACTTAATAGAGACTTCACAGAGGAGGAATTAGAGATGGCTGAGAAACATCTTAAAAACTGGTTATCACTAATAATTAAGGAAATGCAAATTAAGTTCAAAGATATCATCTCACTCTGATAAGACTGGCCAGGATTAGCCGGGCGTGGTGGTGCACACCTTTAATCCTAGCACTTGGGAGGCAGAGGCAGGCAGATATTTGTGAGTTCAAGGCCAGCCTGGTCTACAGAGTGAGTTCCAGGCCAGCTAGGGCTACAGGGAGACCCTGTCTCGGAAAGACCAAAAAAACAAAAAAGACTGTCCAGGATCAAGAAAACAAAAGATATCAAGTGCTGGAGAGGTTATGGGCAAAGAGGAACACTCATCCATTGCTGGTGGGAATGTAAACTTGTACAGCCACTATGGAAAGCAGTGTGGAGAACCCTTGGAAGACTCAAAATGAGCTTGTCATTTGACCCAGTCATACCACTCCTGGGTATATACCCACAAAACATCTTACTGCAGAAATACATGCACCGCTATATTTATTGCAGCTCTGTTCACAATAGCAAAAAGCTGGAACCAACCCAAATGCCCCTCAACTGATGAGTGGATAGAGAAAATGTGGTACATGTACACAATGGAGTTCTATGCAGTGGTAAAGAAAGACAACATCATGAACTTTGCAGGTAAATGGATGGAGCTAGAAGACATTATGTTAAGTGAAGTAACACAGTCCCAGAAAAACAAACGACGAATGGTATCCCTCATATGTGGATGCTAGTACCAATAACCCAGTTGTAAATATTTCTTGTGGAGAGGGATACATATTAAAAGAACAACAACAGAAAGACTGCATCAGAAAACTGACTGAAATGGTGAATCGGGAGGGGTGGGAGAGGCGGGAGAGGGACAAGGGTGTATATTTGATTAATGTATATTTAATTGACGTGAGTTCAACAAGTATCCAATTTTGCCCAGAATCTGTCTACAGGCTACATGGTGTTTTAGGACTTAGTAAAAGTAAATATGTATATATTAAACGACATTGGTTTAAAGGTTCTGATAAAAACGGTAATGCACCTGAGTTAATTGGAAATACAAATTGTTGTTGTCCACATTTGTTTTACTTAAAATCTGTATAACAATAACTTTGGGACTGGCACATACAAATGTTGTCTATAATTTTTCTGTTGTACAGTATCATCTTGTAGCATTCTCTTTTACCTGTAGGATGATTTAATTTAAAAAATTAAGTTTGCTTCCCAAGTTAACCACATACAGTCACCCAAAACAGCTTGGGTAAATTTGATGAAATCTGCACCTTGATTCCAGCCTATAGGTATGTGTAATACAACTGCCTTTTTGAGACTCATGGGTCAAAAAACAAAAACCTAAAATAAAGAGGGGGGATACAGATATATATGAAAATTTTTTGTCAAAAACTTTGCAATTCAAATCTTAAAACTAACTACGGGAAAAGAGTTGTATGTTCCAACAGGTCAAAATGTCACCAACTTAATGGTTGAGAAAGAAAAGATACAGCTTTGCATTGTGTAGGATGTACCAGTAAGTGCCAGCAGAAAGGTTGGCCTGCCTGAACATTGAAAGGAAGAAAAGCCTCAGACTGCTACAGACATCAAACCCTTCTGTGGATCCTACCTGTAACAACTATTTATAATGAGTCCTAACTAAACTTACCTTCTAGTTGCCACAAAGCTTTAATATGAGAGACTTTCTTACTAGTACCTGGTAAAAGCTGAGTTGTGTTCTGTCATCGCAACAAGCAGCATCAGAGCGTAGGCCGGTATTGGGTCAGGTTCCAGGAGAATGTGTTCATACCTGAGGGAGAAGCCACCAGAAAGTACTCAGCAGCTTTCCTCCTTTGTGAACCCTTAACAACAAGTACAGTAATACAGTGATGACACAGTGATAGAGTGATAGTGATGACACAGTGACACAGTGGCACAGTGACACAGTGACACAGTGACACAGTGATACAGTGACACAGTGACACAGTGACACAGTGGCACAGTGGCCTTCCATGTCAATAACCTGAGCAAAGCATGAGCCACGGGACTTGCCCAGGCCACTTCACCCCAGCAAGCTCTGTGATGCTGCTGCTAACCTACTTCATAGGATGCTGATAAGGGGAAAGTTAGTGTTGAGCTTGGCATCCAGTGAGAGACCAGGGAATGTGAGAAGTCTGGGTGGGGCATCTTTGAGGAAACCACACATGCAAGGTCAATGGAGGGCAGGGTGCCCAGTTATACATGGCTTTGTTCATGGCTAAGATGTAGCACACAACACAGTGAATACACGCAGCTCAGTCTTAAGGGAAAAGGAGGAAAGCAGGAGATGAAAGAATTCCACATGTAAATTCCCTTACACATAGGCACTCAGGATCTCTCTCTCTCTCTCTCTCTCTCTCTCTCTCTCTCTCTCTCTCTCTCTCTCTCTCTCTCACTGGAGATAGAGTCTCCTTGTAGCCTCAGCTGCCTGGAACTCACTATGTAGTGAGTGGAACTCACTCAAGTCAGTCTGGCCTCGATATCCCAGAGATCCTGTGCCTCTGGAGTGCTGGGATGAAAGGCACATGCTGCAGTCACCACCTCCACGGGCCACTGGAAGTTCTTTAGCCCAAGGTCACATTGTTGTTACTACTTGTGGCCAGTGGCCACTTCCCTACAGTCTCCCAATGGCAATGTTAATAGGATGGCCAGATACAAAACAAGGAAATAAAAGCCTCTTGACACCTATTCCGCTTTGTTCAGATCACATTTAGATCTCATCCAAGCATGGGGACTACATATCAAAAGGAATTTAGATAGCAAGGAATAGTATGATGGAGAAAGAAAGGGGATCCTGAAGGCATGTAATTATCTTGACCCATATTTCTTTAAGGCAAACAGCTCCAGGAATGCTTTGCGAGGCATGTTTCCTAGGTTAAAATACTAAATGTAAAAGAAATCCGTCTGAACTTAAGACGAGACTGCCAAGCAACCTGTTCTCAGAAGGCTATGGTGCAGAGTTAATGGGCCTAGACAAGCATAGGGACAAGTTGGACAAAGAAACCATTAAGCCTGGGTTCTATCTGCTCATAGAGATGGATTATTTATGCAACTTTTTGGTAAATCAGATCTGTTATGGTATCTTAAAATTGTCCTCGGTGGTGGCAACGTACAGGGGAAAGGAAAAGGGAAGTCAGACGGAGAACAAAAGCGTGGCGGGGATTCAGCACTTCAGCACCTACCCACCGCCCTGTTACCCTCCTCTCCAGAGGCCGGGCCAGGCCCCTGCTTGGGGGTCCGAAGCCATCATCTTTGAAAAGCCTTCCCGAGGCTTCCCCCAGGATGCAGGTGGCCAGGCAGACGCCACACCGCGGACAGGGAAGACATAGGGGTTGGCGCCACCCGCCTCAGTCTATTTCGAACCCTCGACCACCTCGTCGCCAAGTCCATCCCGACCCCTCCTCCTCCAGGCACCCGGAAAGGAAGCGGAGCCAGACGGCTGGAAAGATGGCGACCTCACCTGTCAGGGCGTCCGCACGCGCCTCCGCCCGGAGCCAGCCCGGGTCACACTCAACCTGCAGGTCCTGTGCGACACAGCACCCGGGACCGACGGACGGACGCACAGGACACCGGCCGACTCCGTACTGACGCGACCCGGCGACCCCGACCTGGCACGCCCGCCCTTCCGGGAATCCCGGAAGTCCTGCCCCCGGCCTTCGCCCACTCCCCGTAGCCACAGGAAGCCCCGCCCCGCATCGAGCATCCGGAAGTCCCGTTGTGTCTTCTGGGTCTTCCGGCAGCGGAGTCCCCGGCCCGACGCTGCTGGGCAGTCTCCGGTTCCCGCTCCGCGTCTACACGCGACTACCCAGCAGCCTCGGTTGTGGTCCAGCCGCGCGCAGAGCGAGAACCGAGCGAGTGACCGCGGAAAGACAGTGACGACTCGCCCCCTGGTGGCGCAGGCGGGCCCTGCGCCTCCCCTGTCCCGAGCTTCCCGGGGAGCCAGGGCGTCGGCTCCTTTAGACCCCAAAGCGTGCACCCCATGAGCACAGTGCACACGATCCTTTCCGGGCCCACCTCTCCAGGACCCCGGAACATCGGTATCCTGTGCAGAAACACACGCGATCTACTCACCGTTGCAGGGGTTCGGGTGGGGGGGGCCACGGTCAGGCAGGTTTTAAGTCCATCTGTCCTAAAAACTCGCACAAGCTGGAGAACTGGAAAGGAAAATAAACTGTTAAAATGCAAACTCAAGTATACTATTTAACTGTCAAACCTGAACGGCTTTACAGGCTAGGAACCGCTTCACTGGCAGGGCTCCGTGGGAATCTTGCTATTTGGCTGTGGGAGAGCCCGATGGAGATAGAACTATTAATATTTCAGCTTATCTGCAGAAGATGACTCACCCAGTTTCCTTCTGAAATAACTGATCACCATTGGCTAAAAAGAGAAAACAGAATCAGCTGTTCTCTGCAAAAGGTGGGACTTAAGCTGCCCCCTTTTTTTTGCCTTTAATCTAGGTTGGGAAGACCTATATAACAAATTGGAGCCTTTACATAAACAACCCCTTTGGGTTTACAGCTCATCTAAAATAAAAACAGGAAAGTAATTTCCTTCTATATGGGTCAACATTCTTACTCCTTATAAAAACAAAACTCAAAATTCGAACTCAAGCAATATGTTCGTTAGACAAGAAAAGCATTCATATATATTTGGGGATTCGTTAACCGAAAAATTATGCACAAGAAAATGTGGGGGTGCTTTTGAATTTCGTATAATAAATAAAGTAACCACTAAAAGCAATTCTATAAAATGAACCAAAGGAAACGGAATTGACTCCTCAGAGAAATTGTTTTGAAATTTGGAGGCTGTGATATTTAAGTAAAATTTTATTTAGTAAAAAATAGTGCGTGCATAACACATTCTGCTGGGTGTGGTAGCAGGCAGAGAGCTTTGTAAACCACGATACCAATCAAGTACCATTCTGTTAGGTGGTTTTATTTTGCATCATAGCCGCTACGTTTGGACAGGCACTTAAGTGCCTTTTTTCTTTCCTATATTTAGGATTCCGCAGAAGTTACTGAAATATATCAAAGGTACCAATAACTTTTAAGTGCCAGTTTACATATTTTGTAATTTGTTTAACCTCCAAAGTAGTAAGTTATTCCAAGGCCAGGCTTGGGTGCTTTTGTTTAATCCTTGCAGTCTGTTAACAGAAGTAGGCAGATTTCTGTGAGTTCAAAGCCAGCCTGGTCTACACAGTAAGTTCCAGGGCAGCCAGAGCTACATAGTGAGACCCTTTCTCAAAAGACAAAAAGAAGTTATTCTAAACTGAATTTAGCTATGTTTAAGAAGATTGAAACCCACAATAAGAACTTGTCACCCTTTATAGAGAAACCACAGTTTGCGGATTAGCATACCATGCAAGCATCTGTGTCTATGCTCACAGCTTAGCTTGACATAATAATTGGTACTGCTTAAATGCCTGTACATCCAATAGCTTGTGCTTTGTTAGTATGACTAAAAAGGGTATCACTGGGAAAGCTGTCAACCCATGAAGGGAAACAACCTGAACAGACTGGAGTCCAAAATGACAACTCCAAAGAAATTAGACTGTTTTCTTCTCACCCANGAAGCTAAGGGAGGAAGACTACAAATTTAGGGCCAGCCTGGGCTACACAGCAAGTGCCAGGATACCCGGACTATAGAGCAAGACTCTCTCAGAACAAACAACGAATGATTTGGTTGATCAAACAGGGTTCTCTGAACCTGTGGACCTCATGTGTTCTATGAGCTCCCTCCCTAGGGAGGAAGACTGTGGAAGAGATTGGTTTCTTTGCCCTTATTACTGAGGAATACCAGCAGAAGTCTCAATTCCATGTTCTGCCAGTCTTGAATGACACACATCCCCACCCCAGAGCTGGGAATACCTTTCAATACGCATCAGAACCATGTACCCAGCAGAAAACGGATGGAGCTCTCAAGGGAGGCTTGTGAAGATGGGCTGAGACTCTTCTGGAACTTCTACCATGTAACAGCTGCTGCCCACACCTGTGCCTCTCTGACATGAGCACACAGGTGTATGTGCACAGACACAGCAACATCAAGCCCTTGACCCATGGCTGGGCCTACTGCACAAAGGCTTCCAGTTCCCTCCACACCCCTCTGTGCATGCACAGCATGGTACTTACTGAGGCAGTAGTTCATCTCTGATGATAGCCAGGAAGCTGCTGTCAGAATCACAGCTCGCCTCTTCTTCGCTGTCTCCTGGCACCTGACTCACCAGCACGGTTGTGGTCTTTGAGAGCAATTGCAAGCTGAAGAGTCTCCAATCCACTGGAATGGAGAAGAAAGGCAAGAGCATGGGTGCATGGGGAGAGAACGGAGCCTGGGCCCTGCTGTGGAGACACATACCTACAATCCCAGCAACCAGACGCCAAGACAGGACATCTGGGTACATGGTGAGACCCCATCTCAGAAAACAAAATAAATAAAATCCAGAGTCAGTGACTTATAGAATCCTCACTACCAAAGCCTTACTTACCATTCTGGCTTTGAACCAAGGAGACCAGGGGAGGCAGGATATAATCAATAACCTAAAAAAAATGGATGGAAAGATTTGGCTCAGAGCTCAGAAAAGACAAAACTGGTATCGAGTTCTAACTACAATTTTTTTTTTTTTATGAACAAAGTCACTAATCAAAGGAGGGGAGAAAAAAATCAAAAGCTACATTTATCCTGAATCTAAACTTTTCATGATATTTAATAAACCACTCAGAGCTCAACTCTGAAAAGATCCTCAGGTCAAAAATGACAAAACGGTAATTCTAAAACCTTTAGTGCTTATGAAAGCAGGGCCGGTATAGGAAGCAAAATGTGCTAGCATCAAACCATCAATGCTCAAGTTTAAGACAAATTATAACCAAAATAGTAGGGGAACCAACCCCCCATATTTAATCAAACACATCAAAGAACTATGACAAGCTAATCTTGGTTACAGAAAATAGATTCACAATGTGAAAGTACACTACACAGCCCACACCTGTGATTGTTTACTTACATCACACAAAGCAAATTTAAATATAGTTTGAAAATTAACCCAAAATAACAAGCATTGAGTGGTTTTCTCCAAATATCAATGAAGAATCAGGACTATGATCTAACTTTGAAAGCTGTCTCATTAAATGAGCTCCTTTAGGGACAAAATTCCCATTGTGTGTTTATTCTCTGCACAGTGACAGACGGATGCACACAGCCAAATGCCAATCTGCCATGAAAACTAAAGAGATGACGCCCCATGGGCTTGGCTGCCTGTCGGTATCAGCTAGTCAAAGTACATTGATTTTTATTTAATGTTTATTATTTTTGATGGTGTGTATGTGTGCATCTGTGTTTGGATATGGGCCTGTGAATACAGATCCCTGAGGACACCAAAGGTGCCAAATGTCCCTGCAGCTGGAGTTCAAGCAGTCGTGAGCTGCCCAATGCGAGTTGGGGAAACCAACGGTGGGAACTCTTGACCCCTGAGCCATCTCTCCAGCCCACATAGAATTGTACGAGGACCCAAAGAGTCAAGATGTTAGACTTGCTCTTTCACTCAGTGACGTAAAAGTGCTGGAGGCACCTGTTCCACTGAGGTGTTTTGAGAACTAGAACTTTCCAGTTATCTCAAAAGCAGGGAGAACTATTTCATATTAACAGCACCTATGGTGCATGAATGTTTCCCCAGAAGATGTGAACAGATGCTCATTTCAGATGGGGCAGGGGTGACAGACCAAAGGGATAATTCTGCCCAATCTAGCTTTGTGAAGAAAGGGCTTAACTGGGTTTGTTTACAGAATCATGGGTGAGTGGTTACTTAAAAAGTGTAGCTGACCCCAAACAGCTGCATCACTAAGTGCCAGCCCAGCCTGGTTGATCACCTCCCCAGAGCTGCATACACGGCATCCCGTTCAGTTCACCCTGCACAGCCACAGGCTACATACAGCTGAGACAGAATTACTTATAGCTGAAAGACAGCTGTGGAATGGAGCGGCTGCATCTCAGGTGAGGGTCTAGTGACCCTCCCCACCTCCTCTGAGGGTTGCTTGTGTGCAGCTACTGATTAAGGTAACAATAGTTGTTATATACAGAGGATAGCATACCACAAAAACCTACAGACAACATCGATACCTACCTTTGCTGTTGTTATTGTCTTTGAGACAGGGTTTCATATAGCCCACGCTGGCCTTGAACTCACTATGTTGTCAAGGCTGGCCCTTGAACCTAGATGAGACCCTGTCTCAAAACCAAAATACCCCTAGCATTATTTTTGTTATTAAGTTAAATTTCAATGCAACAAAAATTATATCCCATGAGTAAATATCAAAGTTTTGATAAACTCCTCATACTGACTCTATAATCATATGGAAAACATCACAATTAAGAGGCATGGCTGATACCCCCAAATGGCCAAGTCTAAAGTGATGGAAATGAAGTGGGTACAAGCACAGAGTTAGACTAGGAGGTTGATGAGACAGTGTAGAAACAGACAGGCACAGGATTGTTGTAAGTGGCCGAGTATTAGCAATGATAGAAAAACATAAATAATGCCTTGAAGGGTACAGGTACCATCAGCTATTTATTTTTAAAGTGCAGAGGGGCACTGGCAATGTAGCTCAGTTGATAGTTCTTGCCTGGCATGCGCAAAGCCCTGGGTTCCATCCCCAGCACTCCCTAAACCAGGCATGGTGGTGCATGCCTATAATCCAAGCACTTCAGATGTAGAGGGAGCAGGACCAGGAGTTCAAGGTCATCCTTGGTTACTAATGCATATCAGCTGTGAGGCTGGCCTGCTACATTAGACTCTATCTTAAAAATAATCAGAGGTTACTCTTGAAAATTATAAGGCTCAATCTAACAGGGGAAAGAATTTCATGGGATACTATAAAACACTGTGGTATTAGAGTAGAAGGGGACTTTTAAAATTTTTTTGAATTTTTGTGTATTTAATATAGAACATCTCAATCTTAATCACCTTTATAACCCCTTCCCCATTGACACCCTCCCACAGCCTGCCCCCCACTGCAGTTCACACGCTGTCATCTGTGTTAAGGCCTACTGTGAGGAGTTAGTGTCCTCAGATGCTCCTAACCCCCACTGCAGGTCACACGCTGTCATCTGTGTTAAGGCCTACTGTGTGGAGTTAGTGTCCTCAGATGCTCCTAACCCCCACTGCAGGTCACACGCTGTCATCTGTGTTAAGGCCTACTGTGAGGAGTTAGTGTCCTCAGATGCTCCTCAGTGCAAGTTCACCAACTGTGGTCTAGTCAACCTATCCAGAGTCCTTCACTTTAAGGTCAGCTCTTCCTTACCTAGCAATAAAGAGCTGCCAATATTTCTTCAGCAAAGATTGGGGTCTGCTTGAGTTGCGTGCATCTTCTGCATGCTGGCATCATCGCTGTAGGTCCTGATGAGCAGTCCTAGGAACCTGTGGACTCTGTTTCCATGTGGCCACGCTCCTCCTCCCTGGCTCTTACAATCTTTCCACCCCCTCTTCTGTAATGGTCCCTGAGCCCTAGGCAAGTGAAGCTTAATAAAGGAGTCCTGTCCAAGGTCCCTCACACTCTGCAGCCTCCTAATCTCCACGCTTTGGCTATTTGTGACCTTTTGTATTCCTGGGACTCTGTCACATGAGGGAGCTTCACTAATGAAAGGTGAGAAATTCATTAATGTCCTCTGTACCCTTTGTTCTGTGCTTTGTGAGTCTTTGGTGTTAAGGCTGCATTGTAGATGTGTCCCTTAGACGGAGGCAATTCACAGACAATGTCTGGGTGTGTCCAGTTGTGGGACTCTGTTCTATTCTTCATCTGGTACAAAAGAAGCTTCTTTTGGGGGTGGTGTCTGGGATATTTGTCTATAAATATAAGGATACCTCTTTTGTAGTTAGTAAGATGTTACCTTAGCCTAAGGATGTGTCAACCTTGGGGATTTCTCTAAGATCTATGACCTCTCCAGTCGTGTGCATCTGGCTGTGTTTACAGTACCACACATGAGTTTCTTCCTACTGAGTGGGCTTTAGGTCCAATTGATTAGCCACTGATTTCCAAAGATAAAAGTGCTACTACTACACTGATGCCGTATGCTGTGCTGGTCTTTGACATAGGTACTTGGTCTGAAAGTTGGTGTTGGACCATTAATTGATGCTCTCCCTTAGCAGCTTCCGTACTGCTTTCAAGGCTATGGGAGCTCGGCTCCAGGGGAGGTGACTTTCAGGTCTGTCCCAGCTCCACTGCTCTGAATCTGGTCTGCAAAGCATGTCCTGTCTTCAGTAATAGGGTCTCACCTGCAGGCTCTGGGAGGTGATCAAGGACTGTGTAACTTTGGGAGTCTCTTGGACTACCCTGGCCAACAACAAAAAGTAAGTTTCTCCTGTCGCACTGTTTCTTGTTAGGTAGCCTTCAGCTATGCACATAAAGATACTGTATGTGTAATTTGTCATTAGGTTGTTTGATTCCTTCTTGTTTCTCACACTAGCTAGGAATTATTTATCTCTCCTCTCTCTCCCTGTCTAACCCTCCCTCCATGCTTCCCCATTTACATTGTCTCCATTTCTCCCTTTCTCCCATGGCCCCAACTCCCAGAGCTCCTCCTTCCCCTTTATCCCCTCTAACCCTCCCTCCCCGTCCCATCTACATACCCCCATCTTATCCATCTCTCCCTTAGCCACACCTGTCCCCTACCAGTCTTCTCTCCCACAGCTCCTCCTTCCCCTTTATCCCCTCTAACCCTCCCCTCCCCGTCCCATCTACATACCCCCATCTTATTCATCTCTCCCTTAGCCACACCTGTCCCCTACTAGTCTTCTCTCCCACAGCTCCTCCTTCCCCTTTATCCCCTCTAACCCTCCCCCCGTCCCATCTACATACTGCCATCTTATTCGTCTCTCCCTTAGCCACGCCTGTCCCCTACCAGTCTTCTCTCTCAAGCCCCTTCTTCCCCTTTATCCCCTCTAACCCTCCCCCCCATCCCATCTACATACCCCCATCTTATCCATCTCTCCCTTAGCCACGCCTGTCCCCTACCAGTCTTCTCTCTCACAGCTCCTCCTTCCTCTTTATCCCCTCTAACCCTCCCTCCCCCTCCCATCTACATACCGCCATCTTATTCATCTCTCCCTTAGCCACGCCTGTCCCCTACTAGTCTTCTCTCTCAAGCTCCTTCTTCCCCTTTATCATCCTCGTTCCTCTCCATTTTCCTGGCTCCTGCAGTTCCATCAGGACACACACTCATGTAAGGATTTGGTGCCAGGATCCACAATGACAGAGAACATACTTTGTCTTTCTGAGTCTGTTACTTCACCTAGCATAAGTTTCTAGTTCTATCCATTTACCTGAAAAATTCATGATTTCATCTTTATTTACCATTGAGTAGAACTCCATTATGTAAAGGTACTGCATTTTCATTATCCACTCATGAGTTGAGGGACACTTAGGTTGCTTCCATCTCTTAGCTATTGTGAAAAGAATAACAAAAACCATGGATGTGCAAATATATCTGCAATAGGACAAGTCCTTTGAGTATATGCCAAGGAGTGGTATAAACTAGTCAAATGGTATGTTCATTTTTTTCAGTTCTCCACACTGCTTTCCATAGGGGTTGCACAAGCTTGCAATCCCAACAGCAGTGAATGAGAGTTTCCCTTTCCCCACGTCCTCTCCAGCACTTGATATTATTTGTTCTCTTGATCTTAGCCACTCTGACTGGGGAAAGATGAAATCTTCAAGTGGCTTTAATTTGCATTTCTCTAATTACTAATGATATTATATATATATATATATATATACACACATATATGTGTGTGTGTGTGTGTGTGTGTCACACATATACTAAAATCATGTCATCTGAAAATAAACTGTATGTTATTTCCAAATCATATTTTGGGATTCACATTTTTCCCTTTTAATTTCATATTACTCTAAAATATGCATACACACCCTCCACCCATATACCAAGATTACAAAGTCTGAAAATAAGTGGTAGGTTAATTCTAGAGCCTGTTAAGGGATTCACATTATAAGAGCACAGTTGCTTTTAGATAAATAGAAATATAATATTAATGTTACTCAGTTTGCCTTAACAAGTGCTAGCTTCCACAAATGGGGGACATCATTCGTCGTTTTTCTGGGACTCTTACTTCACTTAGCACAGTATCTTCTAGTTCCATCCATTTACCTGCAAAGTTCATGATGTCATCTTTCTTTTTGTTAATATTTTTTTAAATTTTATTTATTTTTGTATGTATGAATGTACTGTCTGCATGCAGGTTTGTGCACCCGTGTTGTGCAATGCTGCGGAGGTCAGAAGAGGGTTCAGATTCCCTGGAACTGGAGTTCTCCTGGAATTGGAGTTTCAGACGGTTCTCAGCCGCCATGTGGGTGCTGGGGATCGAACCTGGGTCCTCTGCAAGAGCAGTCGGTGCTCTTAACCACTAGGCCATCTCTCCAGCCCCAATGTCATCTTTCTTTACCGCTGCATAGAACCCCATTGTGTAGATGTACCATATTTTCTCTATCCACTCGCTGGCTGAGGGGCATTTGGGTTGGTTCCAGCTTTTTACTATTGTGAAGAGAGCTTCAATAAACATGGATGTTGGTTTATCTCTGCAGTAGGAAGAGTCAGGTGGGTATATACCCAGGAGTGGTATGACTGGGTCAGGTGGTAGGTTCATTTTGCGTATTTAAGGGTTCTCCACACTGCTTTCCATAGTGGTTGTATGGGTTTACATTCCTACCAGCAGTGGATGAGTGTTCCCCTTTCCCTACAACCTCTCCAGCATTTGATATCATTTGTTTTCTTGATCCTAGCCAGTCTTATCTGAGTGATATCTTAAAATGGTTTTAATCTGCATTTCCTTAATTATTAATAACAATGTTGAGGGGCTGGAGAGATAGCCTAGCGGTTAAGAGCACCGACTGCTCTTGCAGAGGACCCGGGTTCGATCCCCAGCACCCACATGGCAGCTAAGAACCATCTGTAACTCCAATTCCAGGAGAACTCCAGTTTCAGAGGAATTCGAGACCCTCTTCTGACCTCTGTGGCATTGCACAACATGGGTGCACAAACCTACAGGCAGACAGTATATTCATACACATACAAAAATAAATAAAATTAAAAAAAAAACAATGTTGAACACTTTTGTAAGATGTTTCTCAGCCATCTCTATTTCCTCACTTGTGAAGTCTCTGTTCAGCTCTTTACTCCATCTTTTGAGTGAGTCATGAGTTTTCTTACTTTGTTTTCTGAGCAGTTTATATATTCTGGGAGTTAATGCTCTATCAGATGTATCACTGGTGAAGGTTTCCTCCTACTCTGTGGGTTTTCTCTTCACTTCCTTGATTGTTTCTTTCACTGTACAGAAGCTTTTGAGTTTAATAAGGTCTCACTTGTTGATTGTTGATCTTATTTCATGCACAGCAGCTGTATGATTTAGAAGTGTTTTCCTATGCCTACATTTTGTAGGTTGCTGTCAAAATTTTCTTCTACCACCTTCAGAGTTTCAGGTTTCACATTGAGGTCTTTGATCCATTTGGAATTGATTTTTGTACAGGACGAGAAGTATTATTCTTCTACAAGTGGTGATCCAGTTTTGCCAACACCATTTGCTGAAGATGCTGTCTTTGCTCCATTGAGTCTTCTTGGACCCTTTGTCAAATATGAGGTGGCTGAAATTGTATGTGCTCAAGTTGAATCTTCAGTTTTGTTCCATTGGTATACAGGTTTGTTTTTGTGACAGTACCAAGCTGTTTTTATGACTATAGCCCTGTAATATAGTTTGAAGTCTGGTATATGGACACCCCCCCTATGTTGCTCTTTTCACTCAGGGTTGCTGTGGCTATTCGGGGTCTTTTGTTTTTCCATATGAATTTAAGGATTTTTTTTCCAAGTCTATGAAGAAACTCTTGGGGATTTTAATTGAGATTGCATTGAATCTGTATATTAATTTGGGTAGAATAGACATTTTTACTATATTAATTTTTCTGATCCATAAGCATGGTAGGTCTTTCCATCTTCTGATGTCTTCTACAATCTCCTCCTTCAGGAGTTTAAAATTTTTGTTGTAGAGATCTTTGGTGTCTTTGGTTAGGTTTGTTCCTAGGTATTTTATTGTTTTTGAGGCTAATATGAGTGGGAAGGTCTCCTTGTATTCCTTCTTCAGTTGCTTGTTGTTGGTGTAAAGAAAGGCTACTAATTTTTCTAGGTTAATTTTGTATTCCGCTACTTTACTGAAACTCTTAATTGTTTCTAGGAGTTTTCTGGTGGAGTTTTAAGTGTCCCTTAGATAAAATATCCTGTCTTCTGCAAAAAGGGATAGCTTGACTTCCTCTTTTCCAATTAGTACTCCTTTAATTTACCTTTCTTGCCTTATTTCCCTAGCAAGTGTTTCAAGTACTTTATTGAAGAGGAGTGATAGGGGGCAGTCTTGCTGGGTTCATGCCTTTAAGGGGAATGCTTCTAACTTTTCTCCATTTAAGATGATGTTGGCTGTGGGTTTGTTATAATGGCTCCCAGTACTAACTGACTATAGATGCAAACTCAGATTACTATACCCAGCAAAAATGGCAATTATGGGTGAAGGAGAAAGTAAAATCTTTCATGACATAAACAAGATGAAAGAATACATGTCCAAAAATCAATCCTTCAGAAAATACTGTGAAACAATTCAAAGGACAGAGAAAAGGAGCACCTATCCCCAAGCAGATAGAGAAATTAATAAAAGCATAACTGTGAAAATACAAACCTAGACCAAGAATGCAAACAGAAAGTAAGGTGAAAGGAAGAAACACACATCTCTCAATAATAACCTTAAATATTAATGGTCTAAACTCCCCAATCAAAAGACATAGGCTACGAGAATGGAATAGGAAACAGAATCCATCAATACGTTGTCTACAAGAAACCCATCTCACACTCAAGGACAGGCATCAACTTAAAGTGAAAGGACGGAAAAAGATATTCCAAGCAAATGGTACCAAAAATCAAGCAGGAGTTGCCATTCTAATATCAGACAAAAAAGACAAAGTAAAAAATAAAAGAGCGGCTGGAGATGGCCTAGTGTAAGAGCATGACTGCTCTACAGAGACCCGGGTTCGATCCAGCACCCACATGGCGGTAGAGCCTCTGAAACTCAATTCAGGAGAACTCCAGTCAGGGAATCCGGTCCCTCTTCTGACCTCCGCGGCATTGCGACACGGTGCACAACATGTTGCAGACAGTACATTGATACAATACGAAATAATAAAAATAAAAAAAAAAAAAGACAAGAGGGACATTACCTCCATCAAGGACAATTAACCATGAAGATTTACAATATAAATATATATATATATATATATATAATATATATATATATATATATATATCTCCAGTGCACCAAACTTTATAAACACAATCCTGCAAGACCATAAGGCACAGATTAATCCCAGCACACTAACAATAGGGGACTTCAATACCCCATTGAGCCCTTTGGATAGCTCAACTGGAAAAACAATAAACAGAGAGACATCTGAACTGAACAATGCATTACTCATGGACCTCACAGACATCTACTAAATATTCCACCCTAATACCAGAGAATATACTTTCTACTCAGCACCCCATGGAACATTTTCCAAAATCAAGCACATACTGGGACACGGAAAAAAAACCTCAACAAATACAAAAGAATTGAAATAATTTCATGCATTCTATCAGATTACAGTACAAGAAAGCTCAATATCAACACCAGGATAAGCTCTACTATCTACAAGAACACATGGAGACTAAACAACTCCTGAATAATGAATGGGTCAAGGAAGAAATAAAAACATTCCTGGAACTAAATGAAAATGACAATACAACACAACGAAACATATGGGATACATTAAAAGCAGTCATAAGAGGGAAGTTTATAACCCTGGGTTCCTACATTAAAAAAAAAAAAAGGCGGGGCTGGAGAGATAGCCTAGCGGTTAAGAGCACCAATCTCTTGCAGAGACCGGTTCGATCCCAAGCACCCACATGGGGCTGAAACGTCTGAAACTCCAATTCCAGGAGACTCCAATTCAGGGGACTGAGACCCTTTCTGACCTCCGCGATTGCAACACGGGTGCACAGACCTATCAGACAGACATCATAACTACAAAAAAAAAAAAAAAAAAAGAAGGCGCACAAGCAAATGTTAACAAAGCTAAAATACTTGAGAGACAATAAAATGAACCCCAACCCAACAGCAGAAGAAATAACAAAAATCAGAGCAAAAATCATGAAATGAAACAAAGAAAACAATACAAAGAATCAATGAATAAAAAGTGGTTCTTTGAAAGGGTAAGCAAGATAGACCTCTAGCCCAGTTAACCAAAAGAAAGAAAGCAACTCCAATCAATAGAATTTGTGATGAAAGGGAAACCTCACAACGACAAAAGAAAATCCAGACAATCATACAAGATACTTCAAAAACCTATACTCTACTAAAATTTGAAACCTAAGAGAAATGGATGAAATTTGAAATCCTGGAAATCAACAAAGCTTAACGAAGAAGAGATTGACACCTTAAACAGACCCATAATATTTGAGGAAATTAAAAATGTAATAAAAAAAAAAAACTCCTAACCAAAAAAAGCCTAGGCCCAGATGGTTTCATGACAGAATTCTATATAAAAACAGAGGGAAATACTCCAAATTCCTTCTATGAAGCCAGTATCACCCTAATACCAAAACCAGGCAAAGATACAACCAAAAAAGAAAACCTTAGGCCCATCTCATTAATGAACACCAATACAAAAATTCCCCCAAAATACTTGCAAACCACATACAGACCCACATCAAAAAGATCATCCATCATGACCAAGTTGGAATCATACCAGAGATGCAGGGATGGTTCAACATATGTAAATCAATAAATATCATAAAATGCATAAAAGGACTGAAAGACAAAAACCACATGATCATCTCAGAAACGTCCAGCATCCCTTCATGCCTAAAGTCCTACAGGGAACTGGACTGTAGGGAACATTCCTCAACAGAATGGGATTTTTTTTAAAGCATCGCCTAAAACATCACAAGCTAAAAGGAAATCATAGTTGTAGTTAGATTTCTGTAAGTATAACAAGATCCCTGGGGTTAGGTCATGTGTAAAGATAGGTTTGTGTAGCTCACAGAGATGGGCCCTTTCCTATCAGCCTTTGTGATAGGAAAGTGTGAGAGCCTTGTGACAGATCAGTGTCATGGTGGGGTGGCATGAGCACATGCAGGAGTCCAGAGTGACATAGCCAGGGTCACTCTGTTGGTAACAACTCACTCTCTTGACTGAGGATCCTGTGGGAGTTCACACTCCCTTCCTAGATCAGCACCACAATCACATAACCCAGTTCCACTAGGCCTATACCCTCTGAACACCATGGGTCTGAGGAGGAAGCTTCTAGCACAGCAATCTCTGGGTTCACAAGAAGCCATATCCAAACCCCAGTGCAGGTGTCCCTCCGGCTCTACTTGGATAGGTTCCATGACCCCAGGAAGACACAGAACCCACAGGTGCAGTGGTTCTTTGCATAGAACAGTAGTGTTATGTATGAATCCACATCCCCTCCTGTGTATTTAAATCCCGTCTAGATAATTACAATTATCTAATACACCTAAATGCCATTTGCAGAGTTCAGGGACAAAACAAGAAGAAACTCTGCCAGGCTCGGTATGGATGTGATTTTGCAATCATGGACTCAGACTCTCCCGGTGACTGATCAGACTACATGAAATTAAAAGCACATTTGTATCATGTGGACCCTGTCTTCATCTCTTGTCTCACTGCTGACAAAAGCAGCTCAAGGGAGGAAGGGCTTATTTTGGCTCAGTTATTCAGCCAGGGCCCCAGCCCACGAGATGGTAACAGCCATATTCAAGGAGGGTCTTCCCACCTTAGTTAACCTAACCTAGATGATCCCTCACAGACATGCCCAGAGGCTCATCTCTGCAGTGAGTCTAGATACTGTCAACTGATGATCAATTTTAGCCATCACAGTCCCTTTAGATGAAAAGGAAAACCTCTGACTAGAGGTGGTTCAGTAATCCCTGGAACTGACAATGGATTAGTGTGTAGAACACATTAAAACAGTGAGAAAAATGCACAGGCAATGAAAAAAGGGAGGGCTCAAAACTGAACAAAACAGACTGAAGAGGAGAAGACAGTACCCAGAGGGAACGAACAGCAAGAGACACATGAAACACTCAACCCAACACAGTCAGATAAACAAACTAAAACAAGATAGACTTCACACATTGCTAGCTTCAAACAGAACAAGACAGCAAGGGCCTGCGGGTCTGTGAGGAGATGAGGACTCAGACATTATGACAAATTAATACAAGTTAGAAACCCAATCCCACAACTCCAGTTACACGTTCACACCCCAGTGACCGCACTTTTCTGTGACATGTTTGGATATTCATTTCAGACCTGATTAGGGGATAGAGGGGGAACAGAGTGGAAAAATGTCAGTCACAGTTGGTGAAAAAAAAATCAGCTTGCAAAGTACAGGGACAACGGCACAGTAGGTACTATGGGAGAATGTGTGCAAATCCAATCTAATCTAATTATCGTTTCATTTTTAATTAACATAGCTTTACTCTACTACCTCAAGGCCATTACAATGCCCCACAGTGATATGAACTCTACCCCAGACATGAGAACGATCCTTCAGAAGGAACACGTGGACAGTAATTGAAATGTGGAAATTAAATGTGTAAAGGAAGAGTGTAAGGAAACTGAGAGGACTGCCCACTTTAGCTTCTGTTCATTGATTCCTTATCAGAAGAAGGATGCCAGGTAGGAGATGAACCAAGGGGCTGGAGAGATAGCTTGGTGCTTAAGCGCAGAGGACCAGGGTTCGGTTCCCAACTCCTACATCCGTAAGTCCGGCTCCAGGGATGGACACCTTTTTCTGGCCTCCCTGGAGATCAATACACACGTGTGCATACATATTTACACACACATAAGATGAAAAATATATGAACTGAAAAATAAAAATTACATGAAGATGTATGCCTGCTCAGCAATTCAAATTAGATGATTTAAACAGCAGCAAAATAGCCCAAGCAATTTTATGAATATTCTATTCAGTAACTCATAGATGAAAATAATAAATGCTTTTTAAACTGATCATTGCTTTTCAGATTCTAATAAAGAAAAGGAGACCACATATATTTTGGCAAACTGTGCATCTCAATATATAATGATCCTAGTAAAGAAGAAAATTTGAAACTAAAACAATTTTGGCCTTCAGAATACAGGACAAAGAAACATACTTGGTTCCTGGAATAATTATAATAAAAATAAAAAGAATATCAACAAGCAATATTTAAGCAACTATTTCTGTATGTGTCCACACAAATCAAGGGTTATTTTCTCTATTCTGAAGAAAATACTGTGTGGGGATGTATGTAACAATATTTCCTAAGATGTATACACACAATACTCTACCGGCACCTTCAACTAAATATACACACACAAACATAATAAATTTTGTAGTTGAGTGCATGGCATCTATGGGGATATTATCACCACTGTGGTCAAAACAATAGTTAGGGCTAAAATGAGACCATATGCAGACACATACAAACAAAGACATAAAACAAGTAACGGTGCACATACAAGGCTGACTGGGCAGGTGAATTTGGGGCTCTGGAAAGATGGGAGGAGTGCTCTTTCTACTAGAGCTGCTGCCCTTGGCTTCCATCATTAGAAATACACAGTCACTAAGCGTCAGGCTAGAAGTTAGCTGGAGCCGCGTGATGACTGGCACCTTGTTTCTGCTTTCAAGACAGAGCACTTCAACTCTGTTCTAATATCACAGACCTGACCTGGTCATCTAGAGATAATGTCTAGAAGATAGCAACTACAGCAAGAAGGATACTAAATTGGATGGAGAGATGGCCTAGCGGTTAAGAGCGCCAACCGCTCTTGCAGAGGACCCAGGTTCGATCCCCAGCACCCACATGGTGGCCGAGAACCGTCTGAAACTCCAATTCCAGGAGAACTCCAGTTCCAGGGGAATCCGACACCCTCTTCTGACCTCCGCGGCATTGCACGACACGGGTGCACAGATTTGCATGCAGACAACATTCATACACATACAGAAATAAATAAAATTAATAAAAAAATTAAAAAAAAAGAAGGATACTAAATTGAGAGGGTGGACTGGTTTTCCCTAAGCCTTGATCCCAGGTCCCTGGAGGTCACACTAGCAGGCTCAGTGCCCCCTGGCTGGAGAAACAGGACTGATGGGATGCTGAAGACTGAAGTCAGTATGAGGGGCATGAATCCGGCTCAGGAACAGAGAAGGGCTCAAACAGTGAGCTTGGCCCCAACATCAGAGTATGCATTCAAAAAATGTCATTGATTATATTATAGTAAGAATCGTTTTCCATAAATCTGTATGCACTTTATTATTTTTTTTATGTTTAACAGCATCAAATACCAGAAAAAGAGGTCTGTTGAGGGCCAGAAACCACTCTGCAAAGATGACCAGGTTCCTGCCCCTTCTCATACATGAGTATGAGGGTACAGTACCATCCCTACAGTACAGTACCACCCCTGTAGTATAGTACCACCCCAGCAGTATAGTACCACCCCTGCAGTACAGTACCACCCCTGCAGTACAGTCACCACCCCAGCAGTACAGTACCACCCCTGCAGTACAGTACCACCCCTGCAGTACAGTACCACCCCTGCAGTACAGTACCACCCCTGCAGTATAGTACCACCCCTGCAGTACAGTACCACCCCAGCAGTACAGTACCACCCCTGCAGTATAGTACCACCCCTGCAGTATAGTACCCCCCTGCAGTATAGTACCACACCTGCAGTACAGCATCACCCTGCAGTACACTACCACTCCTGCAGAATAGTACCACCCTTGCAGTATAGTACCACCCCTGTAGTACAGTACCACCCCTGCTTATAGTACCACCCCTGCAGTATAGTACCACCCCTGCAGTACAGTACACCCCGCAGTAAGTACCACACCTGCAGTAGTACCACCCTGCAGTACAGTCGAGTACAGTACCACGCAGTACAGTACCACCCCTGAGTACAGTACCACCCCTGCAGTATAGTACCACCCCTGCAGTACAGTCCACCCCTGCAGTATAGTACCTCCCCTGCAGTATAGTACCACACCTGCAGTACAGCATCACCCTGCAGTACACTACCACTCCTGCAGAATAGTACCACCCTTGCAGTATAGTACCACCCCTGTAGTACCACCCCTCAGTACAGTACCACCCCTGCAGTACAGTACCACCCCTAGTACAGTACCACCCCTGCAAGTACACCCCTGCAGTATCCACCCCTGCAGTACAGTACCATCCCTCAGTATAGTACCACCCGTACAGCATGTAAGTACCACCCCTGCAGTACAACCGTAGCACCCGTACAGTACCACACGTACCTGCAGTACATACCACCCCGTACAGCACCCTAGTAATACCACCCCTGCAGTATAGTACCACCCCTGCTAGTACCTGCAGTATAGTACCCCCCTGCAGTACCCCTGCAGTAGTACCACGTAGTACCACCCCTGCTATAGTACCACCTGCAGTATACACCCCGTACGCCACCCTGCAGTATAGTACCAGTAGTACAGTACCACACCTGCAGTATAGTACACGTACCACCCCTGCAGTACAGTACATGCAGTACCACTCCCTGCAGTACACTACCACTCCTGCAGAATAGTACCACCCTTGCAGTATAGTACCACCCCTGTAGTACAGTACCACCCCTGCTTTATAGTACCACCCCTGCAGTATAGTATCACCCCTGCAGTAAGTACCTCCCCTGCAGTATAGTACCACACCTGCAGTACAGTACCACCCTCAGTACAGTACCACTCCTGCAGTATAGTACCACCCCTGAGTACAGTACCACACCTGCAGTACACTCACCTGCAGTACACTACCACTCCTGCAGATAGTACCACCCTTGCAGTATAGTACCACCCCTGCAGTATACAGTACCACCCTGCAGTATATATACCACCCGTGCAGTATAGTACCACCCCTGTAGTACAGTACCACCCCTGCTATAGTACCACCCTGCAGTATAGTACACCCCAGCAGTACAGTACCCCCTGCAGTATAGTACCACCCCTGCAGTACAGTACCACACCTGCAGTACAGTACCACCCTGCAGTATAGTACCACCCCTGTAGTACAGTACCACCCCTGCTTTATAGTACCACCCCTGCAGTATGTACCACCCCTGCAGTACAGTACCACCCCAGCAAGTACAGTACCACCCTGCAGTACAGTACCACCCTGCAGTATAACGTACAACCCCTGCAGTATAGTACCACCCGCAGTACAGTACCACCCTGCAGTATATACACCCTGCAGTATAGTACCACCCCTGAGACAGTACCACCCTGCTTTATAGTACCACCCCTGCAGTATAGTGCCACCCTGCAGTACAGTACATCCCACAGTATGTCCACCCCAGCAGTACAGACCACCCCTGCAGTACAGTACCACCCTCATAGACCACCCGTACAGTACACCCCTACACCTGCAGTAAGTACCACCCCTGCAGTACAGTACCACCCCAGCAGTACAGTACCACCCCTGCAGTACAGTACCACCCCTGCAGTATAGTACCACCCCTGCAGTACAGTACCACCCCTACAGTATAGTACCACCCCTGCAGTACAGTACCACCCCTGCAGTACAGTACCACCCCTAGCAGTACAGTACCACCCTGCAGTATAGTACCACCCCGCAGTACAGTACCACCCCTGCAGTATAGTACCACCCCAGCAGTACAGTACCACCCCTGCAGTACAGTACCACCCCTGCAGTATAGTACCACCCCTGCAGTACAGTACCACACCTGCAGTACAGTACCATCCCTACAGTATAGTACCACCCCAGCAGTACAGTACCACCCCTGCAGTACAGTACCACCCCTGCAGTACAGTACCACCCCTGCAGTACAGTACCACCTCATAACACCCTGCAGTAGTATACCACCCCTGTACACACCCCTGCAGTATAGTACCACCCCTGCAGTACAGTACCACACCTGCAGTAATCATCCCTGCATACACTACCACCTGCAGAATAGTACCACCCCTGCAGTATAGTACCACCCCTGAGTACAGTACCACCCCTGTACAGTACCACCCCTGCAGTACACGTACTCACCCCAGCAGTACAGTACCACCCCTGCAGTAATAGTACCACCCTAGCAGTACAGACCACCCCTGCAGTACAGTACCACCCATGCAGTACAGTACCACCCCTCAGTACAGTACCACCCCTGCAGAATATACCACCCCTGCAGTATAGTACCACCCCTGCAATTACAGTACCACCCCTGCAGTACAGTACCACCCTGCAGTAAGTACCACCCCTATGTACAGTACCACCCCTGCAGTACAGTACCACCCCTGCAGTACAGTACCACCCTGCAGTAAAGTACCACCCAGCAGTATAGTACCACCCCTGCAATACAGTACCACCCCTGCTTATAGTACCACCCCTGCAGTATAGTATCACCCCTGCAGTACTAGTACACCCCCTGCAGTATAGTACCACCCCTGCAGTACAGCATCATCCCTGCAGTACACTACCACCCTGCAGAATAGTACCACCCTGCAGTATAGTACCACCCCTGCAGTACAGTACCACCCCTGCAGTACAGTACCACCCCTGCAGTACAGTACCACCCCTGCAGTACAGTACCACCCCTGCAGTATAGTACCACCCCTGCTGCATAGTGCCACCCCTGCAGTACAGTACCACCCTGCAGTACAGTACCACCCCTGCATACAGTACCATCCCTGCAGTAATACCACCCCAGCAGTAAGTACACCCTGCAGTACAGTACCACCCCTCAGTACAGTACCACCCCTGCAGTATAGTACCACCCCTGCAGTATAGTACCACCCCTGCAGTACAGTACCACCCTTGCAGTACAGTACCACACCTGCAGTACAGTACCACACCTGCAGAATAGTACCACCCCTGCAGTATAGTACCACCCCTGCAGTACAGTACCACCCCTCAGTAAGTACCACCCCTGCAGTACAGTACACCCCTGCAGTACAGTACCCCCCTGCAGTATAGTACCACACCTGCAGTACAGTACCACCCCTGACAGTACAGTACCACCCCTGCAGTATAGTACCACACCTGCATACAGCATCATCCCTGCAGTACACTACCACCCTGCAGAATAGTACCACCCCTGCAGTAAAGTACCACCCCTGCAGTATAGTACCACCCCAGAGTACAGTACCACCCTGCAGTATAGTACCACCCCAGCAGTACAGTACCACCCTGCAGTATAGTACCACCCGCAGTACAGTACCACCCCAGCAGTAAGTACCACCCTGCAGTATAGTACCACCCCGCAGTATAGTACCACCCCTGCAGTATAGTACCACCCCTAGCAGTACAGTACCACCCTGCAGTAAGTACCACCCCAGTAAGTACAGACACCCCTGCAGTACAGTACCACACCTGCAGTACAGTACCACCCCTGCAGTATAGTATCACCCCTGCAGTATAGTACCACCCCTGCATACAGTACCACCCCTCAGTACAGTACCACCCCTGCAGTACAGTACCACCCTTGCAGTACAGTACCACCCCTGAGTACAGTACCACCCCTGCTATAGTACCACCCCTGCAGTATAGTATCACCCCTGCAGTATAGTACATACCACCTGCTTAGTAACCGACTCACTGCCCAGTAGTACGTACCACCTCCTGCAGTATAGTACCACCCCAGTAGTACAGTACCACCGCTATAGCCACCCAGTAGTCAGTACCATCCTCTACAGTATAGTACCACCCCAGTAGTACAGTACCACCCTGCGTTTATAGTACCACCCCGTCAGTACAGACCACCTCTGCAGTATAGTACCACCCCAGAAGTACAGTACCACACCTGCAGTATAGTACCACCTGTAGAGTACCACGCCTGCAGTACAGTACCACCCTGCAGTACAGTACCACACCTGCAGTACAGCATCATCCCTGCAGTACACTACCACTCCTGCAGAATAGTACCACCCCTTGCAGTAAAAGTACCACCCCTTAGTCAGTACCCCTGCTTAAGTACCACCCCTGCAATACTGTACCACCCCTGAGACAGTAACACCCCAGTACACCACCCCTGCAGTACTAGTACCACACCATGCAGTATAGTACCACCCCTGCCTATACGTACCACCCCTGCATATAGTACCACCCCTGCAGTAAAAGTATCACCCCATGCAGTATAGTACCTCCCCTGCAATACTAGTACCACACCTCAGTAAAGACACACCCTGCAGTACACTACCACCTCCTGCAGAATAGTACCACCCTGATAAATACCGCAGTATAGTACCACCCCTGTATACAGTACCACCCCTGTTAAGTACCACCCCTGCAGTATAGTCCACCTGCAGTCTCCCCTGCAGTAAGTACCATCCCCTGCAGTATAGTACCACACCTGCAGTACAGTACCACCCCAGCAGTACAGTACCACTCCTGCAGTATAGTACCACCCCTGCAGTACAGTACCACCCCTGCAGTACAGTACCATCCCTGCAGTACAGTACCATCCCTGCAGTACAGTACCACCCCAGCAGTACAGTACCACCCCTGCAGTACAGTACCACTCCTGCAGTATAGTACCACCCCTGCAGTACAGTACCACCCCTGCAGTACAGTACCATCCCTGCAGTACAGTACCACACCTGCAGTACAGTATCACCCCTGCAGTACAGTACCACCCCTGCAGAATAGTACCACCCCTGCAGTATAGTACCACCCCTATAGTACAGTACCACCCCTGCAGTACAGTACCACCCCTGCAGTACAGTACCACCCCTGCAGTATAGTGCCACCCCTGCAGTACAGTACCACCCATGCAGTATAGTACCACCCCTGCAGTATAGTACCACCCCTGCAGTATAGTACCACCCCTGCAGTATAGTACCACCCCTGCAGTACAGTACCATCCCTGCAGTACAGTACCACCCCTGCAGTATAGTACCACCCCTGCAGTACAGTACCACCCCTGCAGTATAGTACTACCGCTACAGTGCAGCCTAGCCACACATTTTAGAAAAAGACCGATTTCACCAAAGGGGAAGATCTAACAGAGAGGCATCAAGATAAAAGTTTCTCCAGATGGGAATCTTGGGGTCAGGGTGGTTCAAAGGCTAACCCTTCACCCCTGAGGAATGTTTCTCTGATGGTGCATCTCACCTCGAAACTCACCTCTTCTAGGCTAGACATTAAAACCAATTCATGATTAGTGCTTGAAAACAACCAAGTTCAAATCTCTCACAAATGACTGAAGTGACTGCTTGCTTCTCCCCATCTACAAATACAATGCTCCCTCTCACCATCTTCTAGCAGTCAGCTCCAGCAAGCTTACCCCAGCCTAGAAAACCTCCCCCAGGATGGTCCTGTGAGGCTCCTGTCTTAATCAGTTCCCTCAAGGGAGAAGCTTGGGCTCTACTATAGGTCAGGCCAAGGAGACCCAGGTACATTCTGCCTCTAACTTGCGTTTCCTACTCTGACCAGCCCCTGCTACCCCCACGTAGGGTCCATCAACACAGTGTCCTGCAAACGATGCCCTGTGCTATGCTTTTCACAGCAGCATCTCCCCCAACACCAGGCTGAACCCTGCGTGAAGGCCCTAACTCACCACTGCATTCTCAGGCCTCCCTTTATATAGACGGTTTCCAAAAGGCCCTTACTGTAAATAAAACATAATTTCCAAACTGTCCTAAACTACAAAGGCCAGAAACAGAGGAGGAGAGGGATAAGACAGTTAGTCAGTTGGTAAAACCACCAGTTATCCTTAATTTTTGCCTAAAATCCCATCATTGTCCAACAGGAGGGACATCCACCCCATTTAGATACAAACTTCCAGACTACTAACAGGAGCCATGGAAGCAAGAGTGCTTCTCCTGTGGACTGAGGTCCCTGCTTGGTGTATTCTACAGCCCAGCAAAAGGAAGAATCAGACTCCCACCACCACACAGCCCAGGCTGACAGCTTCTAGGCAGACTTGTTCTTCCAAACATATGTACATATGTATATATGTATGTATATGTATGTGTGTGTGTGTGTGTGTGTGTGTGTGTGTGTGTGTGTGTGTGTGTGTGTGTGTGTACTGCCTGCATACTATGTAAGTGCACCCATGTCATGCAGTTCCTATAGAGGTCAGAAGAGGGAGTCAGATCCCCTGGAACTGGAGTTACAGATGGCTGTTAGCTGCCCTGTGAGTGCTGGGAATCAAACGTGGGTCCTCTGCAAGAACAGCCACTGCTCTTAACCTATGAGCCATCTCTCTAGTCCTCAAAACATACTTTAAAAATAATCTTTTTATTTTATTTTATTCTTTCAACATTCAGTGAGTTTTGTCTAAAATTGCAGTGAAGTTCTTGTGGGCCCAGAGGAATTCTCAACCAGTATCTGATCTACACAGAGAGGGAGTTAAAAGTTTCCTCCGTAATAATCATGCTGCAGATGCATCTCAGTTTGAGAACCATCATGGAGCCCAGCTCAAACAGAACCTCAGTCCATACTCTGAGACTTCACATTAGCAGAGTTCACATTAAGGCTAACACAACACCAAAAGACAACAAAGAACACAGTGTGGTGGCACCGTCTGCAGGCCCATTACTCAGGAGACCAGGGCAGGAGGGTTATGAGTTCAAGTCAGACAAAAGCAACTCTGTATTAAGAAAAAACAAAACCTAAATATTCTTTTTGCTAAATTACATCTGAGCAACAGCAAGAAAATCACAAGGACATAGTGTACCACACAGAATATGCCAGAGCCCTTCACAGTGAAATCCCAAGGACAGTACACCACACAGAATATGCCGGAGCCATTCACAGTGAAATCCCAAGGACAGTGCACCACACAGAATATGACGGAGCCCTTCACATTGGCACAGCTTTACTCACTGCTATGAGGTCTTTATCAGATCTGTGTGAGATATTGACGCACCTTTTACTGCAGGAAAAGCAGATGATCTGGTCACTAATGCTCTGCCTTTCTAGAATCTTCCACAGAATTCATGAACATATACCCTGTTAAAATACAGACCACTGCACTCCTAACCATGCTGTTCTGCATCAGTGCCTGCTTGCATCAGAACCCTCCTTCCTCACCTCATGTAGGGCAGCAGCCAGCACAGTCCACCCCAGAAATCCAAGGGCTTTTAATTTGTAATGCTAGTCTACTGGTTTCTTTTGTCTTTTTAATTTTTTTTTCTTTTTGAGACAGGGTCTCCCTTTAGTCCCAGCTGGGCTGGAGCTGACTATGTAGACCAGGCTGGCCTTGAACTCACAGAGATCCACCTGCCTCTGCCTTCCCAGTGCTGGGAGGATTAAAGGTATGCATCACCACACCCGGCCTAAGATGGGGTTCTTAGTTGCCATGTGGGTGCTGGGAATCGAACCTGCAAGAGCAGTTAGTGCTCTTAACCACTGAGCCATCTCTCCGCGCCTCCCCCCCCCATTTCTTTGAAACAGGGTCTCCCTGTAATGCCAGCTGGCCTGGAACTCACTATGTAGACCAAGCTGGCCTTGAACTCACAGACATTCACCTGCCTCTGCCTCCCAAGTGCTGGGATTTAAAGCACGCACCAACACGCCTGGCCCTCTCCTGATTTCTTAAAAACATTCAGCTAAAATTTGAGGATGTTATTTTTTTTAATTTTTTAATTATTATTTATTATTTTTCTTTTATGTGTATGAGTGTACTTTCTGCATGTAGGTTAGTGCACCTGTGTCATACAATGCCGCGGAGGTCAGAAGAGGGAGTCGGATTCCCCTGGAACTGGAGTTAAAGACAGTTCTTAGCCACCATGTGGGTGCTGGGAATCTAACCTGGGTCCTCTTCAAGAACAGGTGGTGCTCTTAACCACTGAGCCATCTCTCTAGGCCTGAGGACATGTTTTTTTTTTAATTTTTATTTATTTATTTTATTTATTTTTGTATGTGTATAAATGTACTATCTGCATGCAAGTCTGTGCACCCATGTCGTGCAATGCTGCGGAGGTCAGAAGAGGGTGTCGGATTCCCCTGGAACTGGAGTTCTCCTGGAATTGGAGTTTCAGACGGTTCTCGGCCACCATGTGGCTGCTGGGGATCGAACCCGGGTCCTCTGTAAGAGCGGTCGGCACTCTTAACCGCTAGGCCATCTCTCCAGCCCCAGAGGACATGTTTTTAAAAGTGAGATCCAGCTGGGTGTGGTGGCGCACACGAGCCTTTAATCCCAGCACTTGGGAGGCAGAGGCAGCAGATCTTTGTGAGTTCAAGGCCAGCCTGATCTACAGAGAGAGTTCCAGGACAGCTGGGGATACAGGGAGACCCTGTATCCATAAGACCAAAAAAAAAAAAAAAGTGAGATCCATGCAACTCATTTTGAAAATGGAAAATCCATTCTTTCATTCAAAAGCCAGCATTCCCATTGTGTATGTGTGCAGCCAAATGTGCACACGTGTGCACATATGCAGATCAGTCACTGCTAATGACCCACAGTGCTAATGTACCACATGACATGAGTGTCCTGACCAAGGGATCCTACAGACAGCTCTGCACGCAGGCTAACAATACCTGCATCTGAAACACCTAACGTCTGCATTGCTAAGCCTGGCACGGTGCTGTTGTCTAAGATGGTACTTTTATTTTTTGTTTTCAATATTATTTTATTTGTTATTCAAAATTATTCAATATTAAGAAATATTGAATATCTTACAGAACGGCTTTAAACTATAAAATCCTTAGCCATATTCATGTTTTCTTTCACAGGTAAAAAGCAAAAATCTTATAATTTATGGAAAAGTATATTTCTAAAAGTTAACCATTACAAGAAGGTCTATAAAATGTTGATTTTTATGTTCTCCAGTAAAAGCGAATGACTTGAACATTTATATTTCTATGTCCTTGTGGTTTAAAGGGAAGTGTCTCCCACAGGCTCAGGTGTTTGCTGGTACGAGCTGGCGGCCCTGCTTTGGGAGGTCGTGGCTCTTTGGGGAGCAGAGCCCCTCCAGAGGAAGTGGCAGAGAGAGTGGAATGAACACAGAGGCCCTCAAGCCCTGACTAGAGCAACTCAGGAGAGTGTGTTTTAGTTCACAAGTCTATCGTTGTGGGGAAGTCAAGGCAGGGACGTGAAGCAGTGGGTCACATCGCATCCAGCAGCAGAAAGCACTAAATGAATGCTGGACCCAGCCCACTTTCCCTTTCTTACATGCCACGACCCAAACCCAGGGAGTGGCGTCACCACAGTGGGCAGGGTTTTCCCATATCAATAAGTCAAGACAGTGCCCTATGGACAGGTCCACAAGACCCTCAGATCTCGATAATCTCCCCCCCGAAACTCCTTCAAAGGTGATTCTTTTTTTTTTTTTTTTTGTATGTCTATGAATGTACTGTCTGCATGTAGGTTTGTGCACCTGTGTCGTACAATGCCGTGGAGGTCAGAAGAGGGTCTCAGATTCCCCTGGAACTGGAGTTCTCCTGGAATTGGAATTACAGACGGTTTTTAGCCACCATGTGGTAGCTGGGGATTGAACCCGGGTCCTCTGCAAGAGCAGTCGGTGCTCTTAACCGCTAGGCCATCTCTCCAACCCTCAAAGGTGATTCTACATTGTTTCAAGCTGGCAATTAAAACTAACAATCACACTGTACAGATTACTGTAGCTTTCTGACTGGGAAACATCCCAGTCTTCAAAGAGTCTGTGCCCTGATCTGGTCTTGCCTTGTTCTGAGAATGGAACCCCACCTCCTCAGGTCCCCTTATTCAGTGTAAGGTGACTCACAAGATGCCAATCCTGGGTGGAGCTGGCCCCAGTGACCTAATGGAACAAAATGGGTGAGACACCCCATGGAAACCTCTGAGTTAGCCTGTGCTCAGCAAGAGTTAATGCAGTTAGCCGCTTCCACCTAACCAGGTATCGATCAGGAGCCTTGAACACAGTGTGTGCTGAAATCTAAAACAATCTCATGATCCCTGGGGTGTGGGTCTCCTTCCTCGTGCATTCCAGTCATGTCCAAGAAGAGATAATTAGAAGATTTCCCATGAGCTGCAGCATTAGGAAGTGGGTTTTACAAAGTGGTGAGTTACAACGAAGCCTTTTCTGTCATAATTGAGGCTATAGTTGTGATAATTGGCACACTTGTGTTTCATGATTAGAAAATACACTAATTAGATTCTATTTAAATGCAATACGGATATTTATAAACACTAGATCTTAACAAATTAGCCATGAAGTTATTGTTCATTAAGCAATGGGATCAATAAGCAACATCCCAGAAAGTACTACCTCAACTGAAGACTGGAATTCTCTGGAATAATATGACCATGAACACCACTTTGTTCTGGTGTGGATGGGAACTTGAAACAACTCTCTTATTGAAAACATTAAAAACTGCAGGTTAAATACAAAAAAAAAAACAAAAAACACACCCAAATCCTGAAATTATTAAAGTATGAAAAGACAGTGGGGGACGGAAATCTGAGACAGAGCATAGGACAGACTGTGGCAAGAGGAATTCACCAACAAACCAACACAGGACTTTTGGTACCTCAAGGGACCAGCTTCCAGCCACATGGGCAGTTAGTGAGTTGCCCGACAGCTAGGCCTGTTCTGAGGAGATGGTCGGAGAAGCATGTCCCTAGAATGAACATCCCCACCCTAGTCTGAGTGTTTTGAGAGAATGAGTAGGCAGGGCTTGGTGACAAGAGTTAGTGCAGTCTCACTCTGAGAGTCAAATCACCTCAGCATATGTAATATAGACTTTAAGCAGGAAGGGCGGGGTGGGGAGCAGACAAGCAAAATTTCTAGTTAGGGCAGAACAAAAGAAAAATAATCCAGCCAGGCGTGGTGGCACATGCCTTTAATCCCAGCACTCAGGAGGTGGAGGCAGAGGCAGGGGGATCTCTTCACAGAGTATCTCTTCAAGGCCAGCCTGGGCTACATAGTGAGTTCTAGGACAGCTGAGGCTACAGGGAGACCCTGTCTCAAAAAGATCCCCCAGAAATCAATTCCAAATAGATCAAGGACATCAACACAAAACGTAAAACTCTGGGGCTGGAGAGATGGCCTAGCGGTTAAGAGTGCCGAATGTTCTTGCAGAAGACCCAGGTTCGATCCCCAGTACCCACATGGCGGCTGAGAACCGTCTTTAACTCCAGTTCCAGGGGAATCCGACGCCCTCTTCTGACCTCCTCGGCATTGCACGACACGGGTGCACAGACTTACATGCAGACAGTACATTCATGCACATATACGAATAATAAAAAAAAACCCTAAAACTCTGAAACAGCTGGAGCCACAGGGGGACCCTGTCTCAAAAAAAAAAATAAACTCAAAAAACAAAAAACAAAGCAAACAAACAAAAAAAAACCCTCAAACTTAATGGCTACTTCTGACAAAATGGGCATAACAGGAGAGGAAAAATAAACAACAAATGAAGTCATTCAGAATATATCTAAGCCCCAGGCCTGGAATCCTAGCACTGGTAGAGCCCAGATCTGGAATTCTAGCCCTGAGTGGAAGCTGAAGTGAGGCCCATGCCTGTAATCCAGCACTGACTGGAGGCTGAGGAACTAAGCCAGGTCCCACCACGAAGAACTGTCCACCCCAAATGTCTGCAGAGCCCTCTTGCAGGAACACCTGTCAGCCCAGCACATATACGCATGATTACCAAGTAAATGAAAAAGGACTTTTCTGGAAACTGACCGTAGAGCGCGGTCGTCTTTCAGCAAGACTGGATACTGTATCACTGCTTCGAAAGCAGACAGGGTGATCTTGATGAACTCCTCCGAGGCTGACAGCCCTAGGATCACAGGAAGTCATTACTCGGGAGTCCCGTTGCATCTAGAATTCCAGGCAGAGGTCCTGGCCCGCTCACTACTCACCTATGGCTCCGTCTATGTTTGTTTCTCCTGAATCCACTGATTTAATATGACTCTGAAAAGAAAAATGGAAAGTTTTTAATAATTGGAGGTTTAGAAATGACTCTGAAATGAAACTTAGGTAGTTAATATTTTGCCTGAAATGACACATTCCTCCTCCTCCTCCTCCTCCTTCCTCCTTCTTTTTCTTTCATTTAGACAGGGTCTCTATATACAGCTCTGACTGGCCTGGAACTTGCTATGTAGACCAGACTGGCCTTGAACTCAGAGATCCACCTGCCTCCCAAGTGCTGGGATTAAAGGTATTACCGCCACACCCAGCACACCTCTGAGTCTTAATAAAATAACTCATGGAAAAGATTAAATATACATTAGAAACCCTGCTATCATAGTTTTTAAATGTGCTTATATAAATACTATACATATCAGGTTGGAGAGATGGCTCAGTGGTTAAGAGCATATACTACTCTTGCAGAGGACCTGAGTTTGGTTCCCAGCATCCACATCAGGGAATCTAATGCCCTCCTCTGAACTTCTAAACTCCATCTGCTTCTGCTTGGGTGAGAAACAAGGAAAAATAAATGTGAAAGGTTTTTTCACTGTCATAATGAACCAAGCAAGTTGCATTCCATTCTCCAAAAATACTTGTATGAAGAAGAACCTCCAGAAGCCCTGTAAAGAGCTCTCAGGCCCTGCACAGAGAAGATACCCTTCCCCAGTATGGCTGTCTTGGTGCTTCAAGGGGCACCTAAGCCCTCCCCTGAAGCAACTGCAATCCTATAACTCCAGAGGTCCAAAGAGGATACCTGTGAGGTCTATGGAAATGTAAAGTATGCTTGCTTCCCATACAGGAAAATACTGCTGTGAAAAACAGGTTAGTGAAGGAGAGAGAGAGAGAGAGAGAGAGAGAGAGAGAGAGAGAGATTGGCACAGCTTTACTCACTGCTATGAGGTCTTTATCAGATCTGTGTGAGATATTGACGCACCTTTTACTGCAGGAAAAGCAGATGATCTGGTCACTAATGCTCTGCCTTTCTAGAATCTTCCACAGAATTCATGAACGTATACGCTGTTAAAATACAGACCACTGCATCATGCTATTGTGCATCAGTGCCTGCTTGCATCAGAACCCTCCTTCCTCACCTCATGTAGGGCAGCGGCCAGCATAGTCCACCCCAGAAATCCAAGGGCTTTTAATTTGTAATGCTAGTCTACTGGTTTTCTTTGTCTTTTTAATTTTTTTTTTGTTCTTTTTTGAGACAGGGTCTCCTTTAGTCCCAGCTGGGCTGGAGCTCACTATGTAGACCAGGCTGGCCTTGAACTCACAGAGATCCACCTGCCTCTGCCTTCCCAGTGCTGGGAGGATTAAAGGTATGCACCACCACACCGGCTAAGATGGGGTCTTAGTTGCCATGTGGGTGCTGGGAATCGAACCTGCTGCAAGAGCAGTTAGTGCTCTTAACCACTGAGCCATCTCTCCCCCCCCCACCATTTTTTGCACAGGGTCTGTGTAAGCAGCTGGCTGAACTCACTAGTAACCACCGCCTTGAACTCCACAGACATTCACGCCTAGCCTCCCAAGTCTGGGATTTAGCCGCACCAACACACGAGACCCCTGGCCCTCCTGAATTTCTTAAAACATTCAGCTAAAATTCTGGAGTGTTGATTTAATTTTAATATTATATTCTTTATGGAGTGAGTTTACTCTGCATGAGGTTAGTGCGCCCTGTTATACAAGTGCCGCGGAGGTCAGAAGAGGGGTCCGGATCCCTGGAACTGCAGTTAAAAGACGTTCTTAGCTGCCATGTGGGTCTGGGAATCTAACCTGGGCTTCCTGCTGCTAGACAGGCTGGTGCCTCTTAACCATGAGCCATCCTCTCTAGGCCTGAGGACATGTTTTTTTTTTATTTTATTTATTATTTTATTTATTATTTTATGTGTATAAATGTATATCTGCATGCAGTTGTGCACCCATGTCATGCAATGCGCGGATGGTCAGAAGAGGGTGTCGGATTCCCCTGGAAACTGGAGTTCTCCTGGAATTGGGAGTTTTCAGATTGGTTCTCGGCACCATGTGGTGCTGGGGATCGAACCGGGTCCTCTGTAAGAGCAGTCGGCACTCCTTAACCGCTAAGGCATCTCTCCAGCCCCAGAGGACATGTTTTTAAAAGTGAGATCCAGCTGGGTGTGGTGGCGCACACGAGCCTTTAATCCAGCACTTGGGAGGCAGAGGCAGCAGATCTTTTGTGAGTTCAAGGCAGCCTGATCTACAGAGAGAGTTCCAGGACGCTGGGGATACAGGGAGACCCTGTATCCATAAGAAAAAAAAAAAAAAAAAAAAAAAAAAAAGTGAGATCCATGCAACTCATTTTGAAAATGGAAAATCCATTCTTTCATTCAAAAGCCAGCATTCCCATTGTGTATGTGTGCAGTCAAATGTGCACACATGTGCACATATGCAGATCAGTCACTGCTAATGACCCACAGTGCTAATGTACCACATGACATGAGTGTCCTGACCAAGGGATCCTACAGACAGCTCTGGACGCAGGCTAACAATACCTGCATCTGAAACACCTAACGTCTGCATTGCTAAGTCTGGCACGGTGCTGTTGTCTAAGATAGAACTTTGTTTTTTGTTTTCAATATTATTTTATTTGTTATTCAAAATTATTCAATATTAAGAAATATTGAATATCTTACAGAACGGCTTTAAACTATAAAATCCTTAGCCATATTCATGTTTTCTTTCACAGGTAAAAAGCAAAAATCTTATAATTTATGGAAAAGTATATTTCTAAAAGTTAACCATTACAAGAAGGTCTATAAAATGTTGATTTTTATGTTCTCCAGTAAAAGCGAATGACTTGAACATTTATATTTCTATGTCCTTGTGGTTTAAAGGGAAGTGTCTCCCACAGGCTCAGGTGTTTGCTGGCACAGGCTGGCGGCCCTGCTTTGGGAGGTCGTGGCTCTTTGGGGGAGCAGAGCCCCTCCAGAGGAAGTGGCAGAGAGAGTGGAATGAACACAGAGGCCCTCAAGCCCTGACTAGAGCAACTCAGGAGAGTGTGTTTTAGTTCACAAGTCTATCGTTGTGGGGAAGTCAAGGCAGGGACGTGAAGCAGTGGGTCACATCGCATCCAGCAGCAGAAAGCACTAAATGAATGCTGGACCCAGCCCACTTTCCCTTTCTTACATGCCACGACCCAAACCCAGGGAGTGGCGTCAGCCAACAGTGGGCAGGGTTTTCCCATATCAATAAGTCAAGACAGTGCCCTATGGACAGGTCCACAAGACCCTCAGATCTCGATAATCCCCCCGAAACCTCTTCAAAAGGTGATTCTTTTTTTTTTTGTATGTCTATGAATGTACTGTCTGCATGTAGGTTTTGTGCACCCTGTGTCGTACAATGCCTGGAAGGTCAGAAGAGGGTCTCAGATTCCCTGGAACTGGAGTTCTCCTGGAATTGGAATTACAGACGGTTTTTAGCCACCATGTGGTAGCTGGGGATTGAACCCGGGTCTCTGCAAGAGCAGTTCGGGCTCTTAACCGCTAGGTAGCCATCTCTCCACCCTCAAGGTGATTCTACACTTGTTTCAAAGCTGGCAATTAAAACTAAAATCACACTTTACAGATTATCTGTAGCTTTCTGACTGGGACATCCCAGTCTTCAAAGAGTCTGTGCCCTGATCTGGTCTTGCCTTGTTCTGAGAATGGAAACCCCACCTCCTCAGGTCCCCTTATTCAGTGTAAGGTGACTCACAAGATGCCAATCCTGGGTGGAGCTGGCCCCAGTGACCTAATGGAACAAAATGGGTGAGACACCCCATGGAAACCTCTGAGTTAGCCTGTGCTCAGCAAGAGTTAATGCAGTTAGCCGCTTCCACCTAACCAGGTATCGATCAGGAGCCTTGAACACAGTGTGTGCTGAAATCTAAAACAATCTCATGATCCCTGGGGTGTGGGTCTCCTTCCTCATGCATTCCAGTCATGTCCAAGAAGAGATAATTAGAAGATTTCCCATGAGCTGCAGCATTAGGAAGTGGGTTTTACAAAGTGGTGAGTTACAACGAAGCCTTTTCTGTCATAATTGAGGCTATAGTTGTGATAATTGGCACACTTGTGTTTCATGATTAGAAAATACACTAATTAGATTCTATTTAAATGCAATACGGTTATTTATAAACACTAGATCTTAACAAATTAGCCATGAAGTTATTTTCATTAAGCAATGGGATCAATAAGCAACATCCCAGAAAGTACTACCTCAACTGAAGACTGGAATTCTCTGGAATAATATGTGTGTGTGTGTGTGTGTGTGTGTGTACTGCCTGCATACTATGTAAGTGCACCCATGTCATGCAGTTCCTATAGAGGTCAGAAGAGGGAGTCAGATCCCCTGGAACTGGAGTTACAGATGGCTGTTAGCTGCCATGTGAGTGCTGGGAATCAAACGTGGGTCCTCTGCAAGAACAGCCACTGCTCTTAACCTATGAGCCATCTCTCCAGTCCTCAAAACATACTTTAAAAATAATCTTTTTATTTTATTTTATTCTTTCAACATTCAGTGAGTTTGTCTAAAATTACAGTGAAGTTCTTGTGGGCCCAGAGGAATTCTCAACCAGTATCTGATCTACACAGAGAGGGAGTTAAAAGTTTCCTCCGTGATAATCATGCTGCAGATGCATCTCGGTTTGAGAACCATCATGGAGCCCAGCTCAAACCGAACCTCAGTCTGTACTCTGAGACTTCACTTTAGCAGAGTTCACATTAAGGCTAACGCAACACCAAAAGACAACAAAGAACACAGTGTGGTGGCACCTTTTGCAGGCCCATTACTCAGGAGACCGGGGCAGGAGGGTTATGAGTTCAAGTCAGACAAAAGGAACTCTGTATTAAGAAAAAACAAAACCTAAATATTCTTTTTGCTAAATTACATCTGAGCAACAGCAAGAAAATCACAAGGACATAGTGCACCACACAGAATATGCCGGAGCCCTTCACAGTGAAATCCCAAGGACAGTACACCACACAGAATATGCCGGAGCCCTTCACAGTGAAATCCCAAGGACAGTACACCACACGGAATATGCCGGAGCCCTTCACAGTGAAATCCCAAGGACAGTACACCACACAGAATATGACGGAGCCCTTCACAGTGAAATCCCAAGGACAGTACAC